>CAKKOB020001920.1:0-11070 GCA_918844115.2 Phlebotomus perniciosus
GGAGAGCTTTCCTCAATGCTCTTCAGAGAGATGAGCTTTGATCAAAGCTCTTCGGAGAGATGAGCTTTGATCAAAGCTCTTATGAGAGATGAGCTTTGATCAAAGCTCTTGGGATAGATGAGCTTTCATCAAAGCTTTTCAGAGGGATGAGCTTTGATCAAAGCTCTTGGGACAGAGGGGCTTTGATTAAAACTCTTCGGAGAGATGAGCTTTCATCAAAGCTCTTCAGAGGGATGAGCTTTGATCAAAGCTCTTAGGAGAGATGAGCTTTCATCAAAGCTCTTCAGGGGGATGAGCTTTGATCAAAGCTCTTGGGAGAGATGAGCTTTGATCAAAGCTCTTCGGATAGATGAGCTTTCATCAAAGCTCTTCAGAGGGATGAGCTTTGATCAAAGCTCTTCGGATAGATGAGCTTACATCAAAGCTCTTCGGAGAATGAGCTTTCATCAAAGCTCTTCAGAGGGATGAGCTTTCTTCAAAGCTGTTAAAAATTTCCAAAAAGCTCGTAAAATATCCTGAAAGCTCATTGAATCAATTAGTTCATCTACTTCCCAAGACACTCGCTTACTTCAAATTAATTGTACACTACTTCTAACCATAATATCTCCCCCTTGTCTCAACTATAGACTTCCAATTTATTCTCTAGATATTCAATCTATTTTATACGGTAAATTGTCACCACTTTTGTCCACCTCTTTCATGAAAGCTTAACTATCACCAGCTTGATGATAACTTTAGATAAAAAACTTTTCCTTTTTGCTTTCCTTTCTGCATTTGTGTCCACTCTACCTCACATGAATGAAACCAAAAGTGTAACTTTCACGAGCAATAGAGAACGGTAGAATTGAATCATAAAATTGAGAGTGATGATGGTCGAGTGAACAATGACTGTGTGAAATCTATGTAAAGTAGCAACAAGTTAAATAAGCTAGCAGAAGTTCATTTGATGGATTTTCGGAATCGTCCTGAGTATCAGTGCCACTGAATTCCGTCTAGACTGCATCAATGGATGAAAAGCTCCGCCTAGAGGAAGTTTCTTCCATATCCATGAATAAAAGGTGGAAGAGGAATGGAGAGCAAATGAATTAATTTAGTGGGAAAGTTTTTCCACCCTTTCTCGGATTCTCAACTAGTGAAAATGGTTGGAAATATCTAACAGAACACTTTCCGATAGATAGTAGATTTTCATCTTATTCAACTTACATTATCTTTTTTTCATTCTTTCCCCTTTGGTGCCTCTTTTCATTTGTTTACGCCAACACAATGAATGCCCCCTCCCTCATCAATGTTTGCGATGGAAAACGAAGAAACAATAAATTGAAGCATTTTTCCTTCATGTAAGTTATTTTCTTCGAACAACAATATTTCCCCTTGCAATGGTAGTTTAAGCAAATGTCGATGGAAGAGAGATTCCGTTTTACCATTTAAATAGGAATTTATTCAATATATATTTTCCTTCAAGAGTTTGCATTTTCCTCCTCAATCGAAACTTTTCTTATCGTTCTTCCCGTTCGCCTCAATTCGCCTCAAATTCTATGTAAATCATGAAAAGGTATAACAAAACGCATAATCTCTGTGCGACTTGCTGTTTGTTGGGATGTTATTACAATTTCTTTTGCCTTTTTTTCTTGCTTCTTCTCCCGCAGAAGCTTTTTTCCCAATCGACAGTCCTTCAATGATGAACAGAGAGTCTTATTCCAATTGGCTCCAATAAAATTTAATATGGTTTGATATGACTTAAAATTTTTATTGGAATTGAAAGGAAAATTCAACGACATTTAGAGATTTTTTGTTAAAAGTTTGTATTTATTTGTTAAATTTACAAACTTTTACCTTATTTTACAAGTTTTTTCAAGATATTCCCTTAAGAGTAAGAAATTTTATAGTTTTCCAAGACATCTTGCCAGGGAAACCTTGTAGAGGCAATTTCCATCATTCCGGGATTAACTTGTCCAAGTCGATGTGGACAGAGAAGATGGAAAGAGATGAGAATTCATTTAAATAAAGTCCAATTGACTTATGATTTAAATCAAATGTAAATTTAATCTTCCTAAGCTGGTAAACTTTAATAAAATGTTTGTTTTATTTCCTCCTTATTTGCATCATGAATTTTTCTTAGAGAAATTGGAACATTTCTTTCGTTTGTTTTGGGAAAAGATCACGAAGTGGTGAATTTTCATTCAAAAGAAAATCACGTGAAGGGAATCAAGTGAGAAAATCCCGTAAAACTAATTCCAAGTTCATAGGAGGGAGAGGAATTTTGTGAGGAATGAATTACAATGAACTCATGTGCAATCTCTGAGGACTCAATTGAATTTAATTAATTTTCTCCATCACTAATTAAATTTCTCAAGACTCTGGCTTAGATTGTTTGCCGTCCTAAAGAGTCTTGTAAGTTGTGCTGAATTGCACTTTTTGTCTTTTGGGAAATTAACATGTTTTTTTCCCCCTTTGGGTAAAAAATATTCCCTCAGAGAGACTCTGAATAGTCACTTGAGTAAAAATTATATGCATAAAGCTTTTAAAACCATCCACGGTCATTTGTATTCGTCCTGCAGGAAACAGTTGCTGAAGGATAGAGAACATTAAAATAAAATGATAGAAGCTTCATCTGAGGCCCCTTCTATCTCTCACCCTCGAGGTTTGATTTCATCTCTTGAACATATCATCACCCTCGTATGACTATTATTTTTATTTCAGCCGCATATCGTTTCTTTATAGTCCTCCCACCCTCCCCCTTTTTCGTCCTGAATGGAGCTCGCTTCGGTGCAGAAGGAGAGCAACACGCACATCTATTGTATTCTGAACTTGACTTTCAAAGTTCTCTCTCCCCTTTTGATTTCATTCCAATTGAATTTTTAACGAAAAAGTTCAAAGTTTTCGGGAAGCACTTCGGACGGTTATCAAATTTTTATCAAGTCAAGAGAAAGCTTTCAAAAGAAGAGCTTTTTTAACACTTAGCTTTATATGTAGGTATGTCGACACGCTAAGTGAATATTCTTTCGGAAGGAGAGAAATGTTACTGGAAGTAACATAATTAAGTTATATATTATGTTAAATATCTTACATAGATGAATTACACATGCAAATTACTACATTTCTTCATATGTAAATTACAAATTGTTCAAGATGAACTTGTCTTTATTATCTCTAAAAGATTTTGAACTGAGTTTGGTTCTTTTAGTCACTGAATGTTTAGAAATTTCTGGAAATTTCGGCTACCGATTCCTAATTAGTATTTTAAATTGCAGAATCAGATATGTACATGTGTAAAAATCTTATGATTTATGTGAAGTCAGCAATGTATGAAGAAACTTTGTAATGTTATTTCAGCAATGGACAAATATATAAATTCTCTGTTTGAAATTAGTAATTTACATGTGAAATTCACATATGTAACATATTGCATTCCAATATAACCTATTATGGTTGGGAGTATCTTGAAATTTAATGAATAAATAGCTCAAGCAAAGCTCTGAAAGCTTCTCTATCTCTAATTTTATCGCTAGAGGCGATAAACAAAAACCAGATATCAATATTTACTGCAAATGCGAGTTCTTTGCAAAGTCCTAAACCTTTGCTCCACAAACTCTGCACTATCACCACCTACAACCCCTATATCACAAGTCTCCAAGCACTTTCCACCCTTACGAGCCTAATAAATATGACCAATGAAGTTATTGTTGTACACCATAGATATTTTATAGCTTAAGAGGAAAACAATGATAGTACATCAATGGGGTTGAGAGCTTTAGGGGCTTGTTTCACACATTTCTTCTCACTTCCATCTCATCCCCCAATCATTCTGTGCTTTTGCACTTCTTTCACCCTTATTTTCCACTGTGTGTTATCAAATTTTCCCATGGTGAGAATATGGGGGGTGGGGGGAGGTATTTAGGATGTCGGAACAAGTTGTGAGGGCATGAGAAAAGAGGAAAAAAAGCTTCCTTTAAGCTGCTGTGTCTGTTTTTTACTCGATTCCACCCACATTCTTCCCCCAACTCAACAATTTGTGAGAGGCCTGTTTGTCGTCTTTATGGAGCATTTCTTAAAGGGGGATAAAATAAAAGTGATATTTTCCCTTTATCCCGTCACTGAACATCAATTGTTGAGGGAACTTTTGCCACTTTTATGTATAGTTTTGCTCCAATCATTTAGCACGTGACATCGGTTTTTTCTGGGAAAATGTGCTTTTTTTTCATATTGTCTATATCTGGGAGGTTTTTTTTTATTAACCATTCACGTGTCTTGACATATTTTCCATTTCAGCTGAAGATATAAAAAATTGTACCTGCAACTGGCAGAAGGATTATCCACTATGTATAGATTATATCAAACTGGTAAAGCATGACAAGTGGTTTTACGTCAATTCGAATTCTATATCCAATTCTACTCAGTCAGTGAAAATCACTGTGAATGAATATCTCCAACCGCTTTTTTTGCATTCCCATTCATCCCTGGGATCTTCCATGTCTCAATTGCAGACAAAATGTAAAACAGCGGGGAATAAAATAAACGTCCAAATAATTGTAATCAATTGTAACGTTGATCTATAAAAATTCTTTGTCACAATCATTCATCAATCTGGCTTTTTTGGGGGTAAGACGCGACACTTGGCACAGAATTAATGAGGAAACATTTTGGAGAAATGTCTTAAAAAGATGGGGGAATGTTTAAGATTATAATGGATGGACCCAAGGGGGAGATATTAGGGTAAACAAGATGTACACCACTTCCAACACTTCTACTTTTGTAGAAAAGCTCTTCAAAGCTTCAATCCGGATGCTTCCCAGAGCTTTCATCCTATTAATTTTAATTTCCATACTAAAACCTTCTAAACAAAGCTTTTTATGAAAGCTTTCTTAAACCTTTTCTGAAGCTTTCTAAGAAAACCCAAAAAAGCTATCTAAAAAAAGTGCTTAGAAAGTCTTCGAGAAAGCTTTCTAGTAGCTTTTGCAAAGCTTTCTAAAGCTTTCTAAGAATGGGTTCTAGAGCTTTCTTAAGAAAAATGTCACTAGAAAGCTTTCTAGAAGCTTTTCAGAAAGCTTTATGTGAAGAAAAAACTTTCTAAGAAAGCTTTCTAAGAAGGAAGCTCTGGGATTCTAAGAAGAGTTTCTTAAGAAGAAAGCTCTCTAAGAAATATTAAAAAAGCTTTCTTAAAAAGGTTTCTAAATAAGCTTTCTAAATAATGTTTCTAAAGCTTTCTATGAAAGCTTTAAGAAAAAAGCAATAGCTTTCCAGAATTTTCAAAAGCTCAAAAAAAAGAAAAAAATCAAAAAGCTTTATAAATTTTCCAGATGTTTTTTTTTAATACGCGTAAATTTTTACAGAGCTTTACAGCAATTTTAGAAAGCTTTCAGGTAATCAAGTTAAAATTTTTAAAGTTTAGGAATTTCCTATTATGTCTATTGTGGAACAATTGATAGCAGTGCAATTGGCGGCCCCGGCTCATCGGGGGCAATAGTTGGAACGTTTTCTAGTAAGATAAATTTTCGAAATTTTAGAAACTTTAATGAAGCCTTGGGCTAAGAAAACCAAAAGGGATTACTCATATCTCTAACAAGGGTTTCTCGGGTCTCGCGAAACTTTATAAAGGATTCTCTGGTTTCTTGAGCTTTTCTGAAGATTTCTTGGTCTTCTCGAAAATTTCTGAAGGTTTCTTTGGTTTCGCGAAGAATTTCTTGGGTTTCTCAAAACTTTCTAAAGGTTTCTCTTGTTTCGCGAAGAATTTTTGAAGGTTTTTTGGGTTTCTCGACAATTTCTGAAGGTTTCACAAGGAATTCCTTGTGTTTCTAAAGCTTCGCGAAACATTCTAGAGCCAACTGGACCAGGATTCCCCTTTGAGGAAAACTGACAATGAGAATCGTGATATGAGTCACCCTTAAGTGAATGATGATAAAACTGTTGAGATATGAGTCCATGTTGCGAGGTGGTGTGACTCGTGAAAACTTGATGGGAATTGTGGATGATTCTTGGCAGAAGTTGCTTGAAAGAGGGAATTGGTGGCAGGAGAAGAGATGAAATGGGCCAAAAAAAAGAGGTGGCAAAGAGACGAAAAGTTCTCCTACGAGGATGTTTCATCCCTGGGAAAAAGCTTCGCACAGGGGATTTTCTGCAGTGAAAACTTCGTGGTATTGAGCATTTTTTCTTCCTTTCCTTCAACATCCTCTTGTTTCACTTTTATGGCACAGTCGTTCCTCATCCACAATCCCACTGGCGAAGCACATTCCACCTGGGAATTTTCGCCATGAGTTGAAGAAAAGTTAAGTTGTTTCTCAAACGCAACAAAGAAAGTTGCACTTCTCGAGGATTTCTCCTCCCATCCTCCCACCCCCGCCCATCCACCAATCTGGAACACTTTGTGGGTGAGAATTATGTGGTTGAAGGACTGGGCAGTTGATCGATCTCATCCATCTTCCAGGGCTCACCCGGAGGTCGAAGGACTTTTTGCCCTAACAAATTACATTCGCCATTGATTCATTGGTTTGAGCTTTTACGGTTACCAACGCATTGAAGCTTTTCTCCTCGTCCCATTTTCATTTCATCCAATAAAATGTATTCTATAGCCATTTTGCAAGAAATATTAACACAAAGTTGACTTAATTGCAGATAATGGCGGTCCAGTGAGAGTGGAGAGCAATTAGAAAGGTCTGGGCTGTGTGTTTGTTGAGCATTAATGCTAAAGTGACATCCACTCACTCTCAATTTATGTATGAGATGAAAGGTTGGGGGGTGGAAACACCACTTACAGCAATATTAAATTCCATCCACATTAATTGCAAACTTTCCCATGACATAGTGCTTTATTTAATTCCGCCCCAACCTAAAAAAAAATACACCTCCAGCATAAAAACTGCAAATCGTCTGGGAAATGCTTGAGGGAAAAAGCTCGGAGAAAAACCGCTATGATTTGCGCAATTCTGTAGAAAATATACATCATAAAATGCAAGAAAAGGGAAGGAGTTGCTACACTGTATGAAGTTTCAGAGAAAATATCCATCACTCTATAGAGCAAGTTTTTCAATATTATTTTGTTCAAAGAGTTTCTTTTAAAAGGTATTCAGACAGGCGCTCACAAAATAGACTAGGCGATCAGTAGTATTGCAACTGGAAATTCAGTAGAATTATTACTTGAAAAACAGTAGAATTTCTACAAAGAAATTCAGTAGAATTTCTCCTGGGAATTCAATAGAATTTCTATTAAAAATTCAGTAGAATTTCTACTAAGAATTCATTAGAATTTCTACTAAGAATTCAGTAGAATTTCTATTAAAAATTTAGTAGAATTTCTATTAAAAATTTAGTAGAATTTCTACTGGGAATTCAATAGAATTTCTACTAAAAATTCATGAAGAATTTCTACTAAGAATTCTTAAGAATTTCTACTACGAATTCAGTAGAATTTCTACTAAGAATTCAATAGAATTTCTACTAAGAATTCACGAGAATTTCTACTAAGAATTCAGTAGAATTTCTATTAAAAAATTAGTAGTATTTCTACAAAGAAATTCAATAGAATTTCTACTACGAATTCAGTAGAATTTCTACTGGGAATTCACTAGAATTTCTACTAAGAATTCAGTAGAATTTCTATTAGGAATTCAGTAGAATTTCTACTAATAATTCAGTAATGTTTCAACTGGAAGTTCAGGGGAGTTCAGTAGAAATTCTACTGGAAATCCTGTAAAATTTTAGGGGAATTCAGTAGAATTTCAGTAGAATTTCTTCCGGAAATGAAGTTTTTTAAATTGGGAATTACTTATTTAAAACTTCCGGAGTGTAAATTTTCATTTAGCATTTTAACTTTGTTCAATTGTTTTAAAAACGCATTTTAAACCGTTAAAAGCGTTAGAATGCGTTTAATCGCATTTATTTGTGGTTAAATGCGTTTCAACGAAGTTTAATTGCTTAAAAATACATTTTGAAACGTTTAAAATCATTTTAACGTCATTAAACGTGTTTTTCCGTCGTTTAATTACGTTAAAACGCATTTTAATGACGTTCAATTGCATTGAAATGCATTATAAACCGTTAAAAGCGTCTTGAAGTCTTTTAGTCCCACTAAAACGCATTGTGATGTCGTTTAATTGCGTTCAAATATGATCCTAGATCACTTTTCATCCGGACTATTTTAGCTTGTCCCAAACTACCCCATCTTACCCTATTCTAATATTCTGCAAATTTCTAATATTTTAAATCCAAGAACTTATTTCATAAAGCTCTTTAAAGCTGTTCAAAAATTCAAAAGCTCTTCTAAAACAGAGAACTTTCTGGCATCTTATTTTCTGCAGATTCTGCTAAATTGTTCTTAACAGTGTGACCCCATCAAATAAATACTCTGATGCAGAGGATTTAATTCACGTAGCTGTATCCGGTTTATAAGGAAAAATATGATACTGGGCGTCTTACTCACCACTGCCAGGAACATAGATGTTGAGCGTGAGGCAATCTTCGCTCTGATTCACAAGAAGCGGAATGACTTTCTTCAGATACTGATATCGTCCTTTTGGCATCGACATTAATGCGGCACTTCGATTTGCAATGTCTGGATAATTCTTCAAATGGCCAAAGAAGAGAATGTAAGGAAAAAGATATAAAATTAGACAAATGACTCTTCTCAACTTTTATTGCTGGTTTATTTTTTTGGGAAATCATTCTTCTCCCAAGAAGTGAAGAAAGTCCTTGAGTGTGCGAAAATATCTTTAACGATTTTATCATGGATTCTTAATATTTATTGACTTTAAAGTCATATTAACAAATTCTTTCTCTCTTATAGCTTCTCGAAAGATAAAAGTTTTATTTATTTAATAACAATTGCGGAAGTTTTCTCATTATAAATTTAACGGATATTATAAGTTTAATAAGAATTTTAAATTAGGAAAAGTTTTCAAATTGTGATTTTTGAAAATGAAATGTATTTTTTAGAAAAGAAAAAAACTTTTTCAAAGTTCAAAACATTGGAAAAATTGTATTTTTTATTCTTTTTTAAGTTTGCCTAATTAGGTTCCCAAGCCCCTTGAATTCTTGGTGGATGATCCGAAACTTCTAATCCACTTCCTACTCAAAAAAACAATCTTACCTGCGGACAAACTGGCGCAAATGTATCAGCGAGTTTCGTGCCGCTCCACGGGATGAGTTTTCTAGGTGGCGCGAAGCGGTAGGATCCTATAGGTGCGGCAGCGTATGGCACCGACTTGAACACCTCAACAGGTTCTAAATGCTTGGAGTTGAGCTCAAGAATGACCCCACGAATGGCGCCAGACTTAGTCTCAACGATGCGCGAGCTATATCGTGGACCAGCCGCCACGGATGCTAATGTTACGATGAGGAGGCTCACGAGCTGCCACAGAAGCCCCCCGGCGAGGTGAACTGATATCGGCCCAACTGGGGCCCGCATCGTACTCTACAATGTCCTGAGGGGATCATCACTGGCCCCCACCATATGGAATGCCTATCGCGCAAACCCTTGCACTCGTCTCGTGAAAATGCTTTTGCATTAACTTCGCGCCAATGGAGCATTCATGATGATCTGAAATGGGAGAGATTGGAGATTTATAGCACAACTGTCAATGGCTTGTCAGTTGAATGTGGATTTGAATTTGGGTTCCCATAAAAGATGACAGATAAGTCATAAGATGTTACGAGCTTTTATAAATGCAAAAGCTTAAATTCCCTTTTGAGACATTTTATAGTTCGTTTGTCACTTTTTGTGGCTCATCTGTCACCCATTTCCAATTCTTTATCTCACTTCGTTCGCGATACGATAACAATGCCTGCTATCCGCTATAAAAAGTGACAGATAAACTATAAAAAGCTTGGCTTTCACAATTGTAAAAGCTCATCCCATTTTAAAGCTTATATGTCACTTTTTATGGCTTATCTGTCACCTTTTATAGGAAGCTGCAATTTTGCTATTGTATTGTGAACGAATAGTGAGGTAATGTATCGGAAATGGGTCATAAGAGCTTTCACCACTTTTGAATGCAACTGCCACTTAATGGGCATATCCGACCAATCTGTGTGTGTGTCGTGCTTTTGTATTATTGTGGCAAAATGTTGCGAATCAATCAATTGGAAAGAGAATGAGTCAGTGATTGCAGAGGGAAAAAGTCGATAACAGTAAATCATGCAGGTGAGTGCATCAATCAGTTCAGGCTCGCGGTGTGTCAGGTAGCCCAATGGTGTTCGAATGTCAAACCTAATTGGAGGGGGGAGTGCGAGGAGGGATGTGTAACTTTAAGCGAACTTTCAGCTCCCCCTCGCACAAATCCCGCCCAACAATTGCAATTTATTCACAATCTCCCTCGTGACAGAGCTTCTGCGAGAGCTTTTTGGGCGGGAGGGAGTGGGTGGGTGTTCGATGGGGCGGGCGACCATGTGTGCCACATGGGAGCATGATAAATTATTCCTTTCTTTTTCCTTGTGTGTTGCGCTCATTGAATGGCTGTGACAGTGGGTGAGAAAATACGGGGGATTTACCCTCGCCCACCCACTCAGCTTCCGCATCTTCAAACTTATGAGCTTATGGTTGAGTGTGCAATCGGTCCAAAGTACCATTCATTTTTGATTTCTACTAAGTGGATAATGGAATCGGTGCATGAATTATTCGATGGGCGTGACAAATGCCTCTACTCACACCCAAGGACCGGTCCTCTGCAGATTCCCTAATAAAATTTATATACCTTCTCGCTCAGGAGAGCTTTCTGGGGGTGTTGGTCCACCCCAGGAAAACGACAGGGACCTAAGGGCGACAGAATACCATTTGGGAGCTTTTAAAGATAATTCTTTAAGCATTTTATTCACCTTGGTTAACGCTAAAGGCTTCTTTTGGCAATTTCAAATTTGAATATTGTAACGGAATTTAATCATTTTTTTACTAAAATGCTAAGCTTTCAATTTGTCTAGTGAGTCACCCCCTAAAGCTTTTGCCAAGGGGGAGATATTACGGTCAAAAAGACGTATAGCACTTCCAGCACTTCCATATTTTGTATGAAAGCTCCCCAAAGCTCCAATTCGGAAGCTTTCACCCTATCAATTTTATTTTCTATACTAAAAGTTTCTAAAACTTTT
>CAKKOB020001921.1:0-16839 GCA_918844115.2 Phlebotomus perniciosus
TGAATATAATTTCAATGAATAAATTTCCCTCGGAAAGTGTGAAGTAATATATAAAAATTAATATATACATATATGTGTAACAGATGGTGTACAATTTCCTGCCGGGTGAAAGGCTTTTGGGTTCTCAAGAAAAATCTCTCATAATTTCGTCAGTTTTGTTTCCTTTATTCCATGACCCATATTCAGCAGTTCATCGACAAAACATTCCCATGAAAGAAAGAATCTCTCATGAAATTTTCGCGGGAAAATCTCTTTCTCACCCACCCTTATGTTGTGTGACAAAATTGACTACATGTGTTGTATTTCAATAAAAAGATCAAATATTTAACCGGAGAAAATTGCTTCTCTCTGCGTGCTAAAGCTTACAAAGGCAGACACATGATGACAACACCAAAGACTTCCTTTTTATGTTATCGTGAAACGGAGATTTTGGATTGAGAGGGATTTTCTTTCTGGGGGATGAAAGAAATTGCACTGACATCCAAATGGGAGATTCCTCGACGGCATCTATTTTATTTCATTTGAAATTTCTTGTGGGAGATGGTGATGATTTGGACAGCTATTTAATGGAATGAAATTTACTTGGATGCTGTAAATATCACTGAAGGAGACAGCAGACAGGAGGCACGTTTGATATATGGAAAGAATTTAATCGCATGAAAATTCCAATAAAATTAACAACAGTTTGCCTCTTATCGACCGGGAAGTTTCCCCTCAAAGAATCCCATTATAAGCTCTTCTAAAATTTATGCCTTATCACGAAACTCACTGATGGTGAAAATTAAATGAGTTTTCATATCCAATTATTATTGAATATGAGTTATACAACGCGAAAGCACACAAGGAAGAGACCAATTTGGTGGATTGTACACAGAAAATAAATAGAGTTTGCCAAGTCTACCTAATTTTTCCACATCATTGCCACGAATTGTGTAACTTTAACACACGCTTAATCCTTTTTCCTACCTGGGTGAATTATATTAAAATTATCTACATAGAACACACACGAGAATTTGCCACATATTCACTCTCTTCTCCATTAACTTTCCCCTTTCTCCTTAATATTGTGGCAGAAAAAGCCACCCACAACACCCACCCGGTGTTCACCCACAGAAGCAACTCATGATTTTCAGTTGAGGAATCCACCACAGAGTAGCACAAAAAATCATATGTTTCAAACACTTCATAAAACATTTCTATACCCATTCACGCGGGATTTGCATGAGAGACCAACAAAGGAGAATAAAACAGGAAATAAACATTTCCCCATTGAAACGAAAGTTAAGTATATCTTCTTTAATTATAAGTTTTCCTCGAGAGTCACTTGTAGAGGTTTGAAAATTTGTTCCGGTTACAGAGAATTGAATTCATTAATATTTTGTTAATGTCCCAATTAAAATAAAATGAGAAGGAGAAGATTTTTACCATAATAAGACTATTTGAAATTGCAGAAAGTGAAATAAGTGCATGATCTTTGCCTGAGGAGTGTATGTTTCGCCAATTACACGCCTCTCATATTCTGCCTGTGGCCCACCCACCGAGAGGAACTCCCTCACCCCCACATGCCAAGAATACCACCCTCAATCTCACTGAGCGCCAGCAAACAAACCGCACATTATTATCATTTGTATGCTGCCGGGTTGCATGGGGGATCCCCTCTTGTGAGGAGCTTTCTTTGGGAGGCTTTTCTGAGTGCTCAAGCAGCTTCACAGTGGGCGGAATGGAGTGCGTGGTGTCCTCGGTAAGTGAGAGAAAGTGGTGAAGAGCATTTCCAGTAAAATATCACATTTTACGAAAATGATTCCATGTTGCTGTTTCACAGTTCGCAATTCCGTCACGAAATAGTTCTTTTCTTCCGCCCAGACACCCATGGTGTGTCTGGGTGAAAAATATTGCATGATCCAGTTCCTATGCGGGAAATGTTTAAATTGTCTTGTTCCCGTGCCTGAAAACATCATTAAAGTGTCAACATAAAGTACAATTAGAGTCTATCAAGTGACAGAGAGCAAAGAAGAAAATGCACCACATGTTGTTTGCATTACAATTGCAGAATATTTCCACCTTATTTCTTGTCATATGAGAGAGAATTGCAATGAAATTGGAGAAAAAGTCAAAGACGATATTAGATGGAAGAATTTGAAGAAGACTTTTACAGTCTTCGCAGTTGATTTCTGCTTGAAAAGAGAGAAGAGAAAATATATATAAAAAAGTTAAAATCCTTCTACCGATATTCGTTTTATATCCCTTCCCAGAGACAGTCTCTATCCGATACACATCGAATCGGAGAACGTGTTAAAAATATATAAGAATGTTTTATATAACATATTTCTTAATCTCTTTATTGAGATAATTTCGCAGAAATCCCAAGCAATTTGCTGATAAATTTCCATTTTACCCAGTCGCATCCAATTTATGTATTTTGCTTACAACACAATTTACCACAAAATGAGTATCTTTTTATGATGGACACAAACTCACGAGGAAAGGATAAATAGATTCCTACTGAGAGTAAACAAAATTAAACAACTTTTGTGTTGAATATCAAAATAAAACACTGCAATTAAAGTTCATTTCCTCGTCATAATTCTCAACCATAAGAACACGTCTCTGAGAGGCATTCCTCATACACATAACTTTTGAATTTTCTTGCCTAACCCACTCCTCATCGTGCCAGACTTGGATTAAATTCATTTCTCACAATTTGCTGCTATTTGATAAATTCTCGAGATACTTGACTGGAATGTTTACACTGCATAAATATGCTTGATGGATCATAAAATTGGAAAATTTTCACGCGTTCAAGCAAAAAATAGCATATTTGCATGTTGAATAGTTTGTGCATCAGTAATCTCATCAGTTATGTTAATTCTTTCAGACAATGCCTCTTCGTATTTACTCAAATTGTTTCTAACACACCCTCGAGGGGTCAACGTGTCAAGGGGATCTTCCAGCAAGCCCCACAAAATTGATAATGAAATTTAAATATTAAAATATGAGCTGAAATTCATTTCTCAAATCCTTTGAGTAATTTTCTTGCACAAAACAACCGTAAGGAGACTTACACCAGCAATATTGTGGAAGCCCCAAAAAGCTCGTGTTTCCATCACATTGTGACATTGATCGATATCCACTGGATAAATGGGACATTTACCGAAAAAAAGAGAAAAGAATAACATGATGAAATGAGTGAAATATTTGCATTTGGAATAAAATCAAATATTTCTCCTTGAGCTATACTCAATTATTTGCCATCAATATTTGTGAGTTAAACACCCCCGAGACGAACAAATAATAAATTCATGATGAACAACATATTAAGGAATAATTTGTAGTTATTAAAAATTCACCATGATAGACGCTACTAATTAAATTTTGTTTAAGAAACCAATTTTAGCACAACTGTTTACATTGAACTTGGGCCATTTTCCACAATTAACTTTTGAGAAAGAGAAAAATTAAACGCCTTTGTTATATAGAATCATTTCTTTTCCATCTTTCCCCCAGAAATAGATTTTTCGTCTCTTTAATTTGTATCCCAACACTTGTCTCATTTGTTATTCTTTCACTCGAATCGCACTTCAACTGATCAGAGTTAATAGCAAAAATTTTCTAGATAAAATCTTATAAGTTCTTGTAGTATATTTCAACAAGGATAAAGATTATTTCAACTCACATTCACGTTTTTAGAGTTTTTATTAGTGAGATTATAAGTTAAATTATTTGATTTGAATTCAAATTCTTAATCTTCATCTGACTGTACGTTATTAATGGGATTAATGGGATATTTTGAGCCTTTTTTTCCTTTTCTTACCCAACATAAATAAATAAATAAGACACTCTCCTTTACTAAATTGGCTCAGAAGTTGAAAAATCTACCGCACACTTAGCAATTTAAATTAATTCTGACTGTCATGAAGCAAAAAAGTCAGATAAAACGCCAAGTGCTTAAGTGAAAATTTGAGGGAAGAACTTTTTTATATCGCGATAACGAGATCTAATGAATTCCATTGAGGATTCCTCCTCTCACTTGGAAGAATTTTCCGTGAACAATGTGAAAATCCACTGAACTTGATGGCTTTTGTGAGATAAAATACTTTTTTTAGTTCTTCTTTTTTTGCTTTCTCTCTCAAATCAAATAAAAATTATCCGAAGTTTACCATTAGCTCTTTTTATAAAAATTTAAAATTACCATAATGAGGAAAATCAGCTCGGAAAGTATTAGCGGGGGTTCGCTTTCTTTATCCCATAGCATCGCAGTGAAAGACTGCATTCTTAAGTATTCAGTTATTAGTTTTTAAGCCACTTTTATTAGTGGGTCATGAAGCAGCTTTAGAAACTTTCCATCCACAACATGTTTACGGGGAAAATTTCCCGTACCCACCAAACAGTTTATCGAATGAATAAGAGGAAAGAGGGATTTCCTCCTCATTTATACTATCTTGGTGCGTTGGAGTGGAACTAAAAATAAATTGCATTTTATTCCTGGTAAATAATCTCTTGTTATTACTGTCCCACTAATATGTCTCTCTTTCTGTCCTTCGCTCACTTCACTCAACATCAATACACAATTTGTATGCCAAGAATAGATGGAAAATTCTGAAAACGAAAGAGAGATGGAGAGAAAAGCATAAAAAATGTATCGACATGAAAATGGGTGGTGAATTGAATGGAAATAGTGTGACAATCGAAATGTAAATCTTTAATGAAGGTAAAAGTTGAAAAGTTTCAAGTTCTTTCAGGCGGTTGGTCGCTTATTGCCGCTGTTCATGATTGTATTTTCTTCCCCTATATTTTTATACCGTCTATGGAATGCGATGTTGAAGGAGATTGGATAGAGAAATTCAATGTCAAGAACACTACAAGACTCCAAATGCCATGAAGGTTTTAAATGTTTAATCTCGACTATATAGTGATGTGATTTTGAATTTCAGTACGCTAGAGAGATCCTGCCATATGTGGGGGCATTGTCAGTTGTAACATGACCTGGTAATTGAATTATTTGTGGCATCAATAGCAAAATAGGACAGAGGAATTTCTGGTGAAGCTGCAAACTGACATTATCGAGCACTATAATTATGTAGGTATTCTAATACATAGTAAGAGTATTATAGGTCAAGATATCTAATGAAGCTGTGAAATCCTTAGCCTAGAGGAAATGACTTTTCGGAAGCCCTATGTCAAATAGATTGAAAATGAAAAGCAATTACCTTGCAGAGTATTCTAAACTAGAATCCTTATGTTCTCTATCATCTCTATCTCGTTCTTATAAGTTTAACAAGAAAATTATAATTTCCATGCATTCTTAATGCATCCTTTTATATAAAGCGCTCAAAGCTTAATAGAATCATGACCGTGGACCTAAATACACAAGGTCCCAAATTAGAGAACATAGAGGAAAGTTTTATGTGAAACCATCGAACCAGAAAGCCGAAAATAAAAACACACAAAAAGGGCATTCAGGAGCATGGGTGGAGGCGTAAAAGAAGTCAAAAGGAAGAAAAATCAACAAGGAAATTCATCTCAACATTCGAGGGGGAGCATTGAATTCTAAATCTTCCAATAAACACTTGACAATATTCGGACTTATTTCGCCCATTTTTTCTCAACTTTCCCTAATCCCCCTCACTCCGCATACATTTGAAGCCCCTTTTTTTTTAAGGATTCAGATTTTGAGATGTGAGAGTCAATGGAATAGAATTGGTACCATTTGGCTGTGAGACTTTTATTAAAGACATCTTCAATCTTCGGTTCCTGTTTGGAATGTAACGTGCCACATTAATCTCTCAGCGATTAGAAAGCATACCTGGGCGCAGAGTATTTAGGGATGAGATGAAAAGCGACGTCTCAAGAATTATTGGGAGAAAGTGAAAGGCCAAGAACAAATATTACCATTCATCGCATAGTATTCGCAGGAGCGATGAATAATTGATGAACACCTGAGATTTCTGAAGAGTCTTCTCAGCAATTTTCGATAAAACACAACTCCTCATACTGAATTTCGACCAAATTGAAGCGGTGAACTTTTGAAATTGTTTCGTAACATCAAAGAGAGCAAAAGAGATTCATTCATTGATGGAATACTTTCAACACTGAAAAACTCATGCAAATATAATTTCTGGGATGAATTATTTAATTTTACGAGGGTAGAAGAATAGAAAGAGTTTTCATCAGTATAAAAATGACAGCAGAAGTGAAACCCTTTAAATATAGCATTATTCACAATGTATAACCCAATTTTGCCTCGAGGGATGGTTAATCAAAAATCAATTTTCACACCCATAAATTACCAATTCAATCTCATAACCTAATTGAGATGAAATAATTCTGAAAATATACCGAATATACATTCAATTGAGGCAAATTTCAAAAGTTAACCTTTTGGGAGGTTGAGGCAAGAGCAAAAAAACTCATCGACATGGAAAGTAATTCAGAACTTTATTGCTTGAACTCGGGATGCATCAAAAGAGAACATTGTACTGAAATTAATGAATTGTTAGATAAAGAAGGCTTAATCCAAATGTGAAATCGTACTATGTATATGTATTCCCAACAATAATAAGTAATTGGACTAATGAGAAAATCAGTGAATATTTCACGTTTAGTCTGATAGCAAGAAATTGCAAGGGTTCTTAAAATTTGAAAAACTATAAATATAGCAAAATTTGCACATCCTCACAGAGTTGTCTCAAAATGCATAAATTTGGCAGATAAATTGCATTGGTTATTTCTCAAAATTCGATGTAAAATTCAATTACCGAAATACAGTTTACATCCCCATCTTGAAGCAGTCAGCAAATGATTTATGCCTTCGCCTTATAACTTCTAAAAGGCCCTTCAAAGTGGAACTTTCAATAAATGTACAATGAAATTTAGAAAATTCCGAAATTTGCTAAATTTCCAGGAGGAGTTTATGTGAAAAAGTTCCCACGCTTAGAAATTTTCCGAGGTAAGATGGAATCTTCCCCGAGGCAGAGGAATTCTCTCCTTCATGGGCAAAGTTTCACAATTGAAACCAACATCTCACCCTAAGAAAGGAAAAAAAAGCCACGTTCCACCCACTTTCGTTTCACAAGCATCTTTTCACATTTGCGTGAAGATATACCTGGTGAATGTTTTGTGTAAATGATGTGCCCAATACACATCTCAACACCGGTCTCTCGTCAATGAAATCCCCGTGGAGGGCAATTGCGCTTGAATGGGCACAGAAGGTGAATATGAGATTGTTTCTATTCTTGATCTCTCCTCACAGGCATTTCAAATGAATATTGTATTAAATGAAGACGAAGGAGAGCACAAAAAGTCGATGAGAGAAAATTGATTTCCGCCTGATTTAGAGGTGAAGATTGAGGCGGAAAATTATTTTTTCGGTGGCAATCGGCTTAATAGAATTTTTGAGTATATGACACTGAAGTTCAGTTGGAATACACCTTTTCTTTGAGATATCAAATATTCTCATTGAATTGCCTTCCTTGTACTCAATGGAAAAAGGCCCACTATCTACCAGCGAACAGATGACATACTTGACTGGGTATTTTGAAATGGTAATCACAATTTCAGCGTTAAATCCCATCTGGAAGAATGTAGGAAAATTCCTTATCACATTATACTTACAACAACAAATAAAAAACTAAGTGGGAAAACAGACTTTTCCTGGGGAAATTTGCAAATTTCGAACACCCACACTTACACGAACAGCATGAAGAAAGGACACAATGAGCTTGTATGGAAATTGTGAGACAGATGTGCAAATAATGAGGGTAAGACAAAAGTAAATAAGACCACCATAGTTGGGAGGAATCCACGAAAAACTTGAATACAAAAAATCCATTTTCTTTTTGCTTGAAACACCACCAGCGACAGTTGAGAAAAAAGACTGATGATGGGTTTGGAAATTTCCCGGATTTTCTACAAAATGTCTTAGGGGAGGGCTATACAGAAGACATTTGTGTTAAACAGGCAAATCCGAATAATATAAAGAAACGAACTACAGCCTGAAAAAGTCACATATAGAATGGAGAACAATAAAGATATGGATAAAATGGAAATGTTTTGCAGACAAGTCAAAAATGAATCCTATTCTAACTGCTAGAGCCATATGATAAAGAAGCAAGAGTGATGGACTTTTAAGTAAGTCTGCGTGTGATTTCCTTACAATCATATTAAGCAAAAAGGATGCTGGCGGAGACTTTGCTATTCTCATGACATTTTCAGCAACTTGACCCACTAACCCAACATCCTACTGTGTGCCACATAATAATAATTTATCCTCATCACACATTAAGTTCATTACAAGACTTTATGTGGATGGCAATAATAGGCCGCCGAGTGGAAGAGAGAAGAACAATTTTCAGATGAAACTGCCATTTCGCTAAAGTAGAGGAGAAACTTGATGGGGGAGATATTCAATTAATTTCCATTGATATTCCTCCATCCCTCAATATCATTTGTGTGTCACGAAGGGAAAAAAAACGCTCCACTTTCACCCCAAACCACTGAGTCAAACACAAGTATTGACCAAACGAAGAAATCGAAACACAATATTATGAGCGATTTTCCTTTTTGAGCCATTTCGTTGGTATTATTCGGCGGTTGGTTGTATTTTCTTGCGGGTCGGAGGGCAAAAATGTCTCACAAGGAAAAATTGTCTTGCCATGTAATTTGTGAATAATATAATCCACACAAGTTGCTTCACAATTTTTCTCCCTCTATTCATGCGACACAGAGATTTGGCCCCAAAATAAATCCTCCTTTCTCTAGATTTACACGACAACCCATCGAGAGATTTGCTCAAGAACCATACTAAGAAAAAAATATCATGCAATTACGAAAGAGTGGATAAAAGGAGAAAATATGATAAAATAACGTCTCTGGCAGAAGGAAATCATCATTGCGATGTTAATAGTGAATGTTCTTGAGGTCAGAGAATAAATAAAACATTGAAAATTACTTTCACAATATTTACACCATTTACACTCTGAATTTTCAATATTTCGTGACTTTGCTGGTTTGTTTACATTTTAATGGTGAAGAATGTGTCACTATCAGACACTATATTTAAATTATTCCTCACATGCTTCCTGTCCTTTTCCACCCACATACCCCAAGAACACCATCATGTGAAATAGCAAATGCAAAAGTGTTCTAGCGAAATTTCTTTGGAAAATTCACATAGAGGAGAGTCAGTTAAGTTTACAGCGGGGATAAGATAATGAATTATCTATATTGAGAGTAAGAAAGCAGTAAGCTGAATAATTTATTCTAGAAAAATTTAAGCTTTTGAATATAAATTAAAAAAAATGAGCAAATTATGAAAAAAATACAGAAAATTGCTAGAAAATTAGATAAGGCTGGGAAGAGCTCGAAATGTTCCTTTTCGACAGTTTGTGAGTCTTTCAAAAAATTGTTTAAAAGCAATAAGGTTTTATCTATTATTTATATTTTTATTCATTTTTTTGATTTGTAGAAAAACAAAGAAAGATTTTACTAACTTCTCATTTTTTAAATTTAATTTGAGTCTCATACCCAGGAAAACTAAGCAATTTTAGACACTATAAAATTCTTATAACCCCTTAGCCATTGCAAACTTAACTGACTCTCCCCTATACATCCACTTTCACATTTATTCCATCAATAAATATAAATTTCACTTTATTGCACGGGGCATATTCGAATCATGCCTTTCAATTTGCTTTCCTGCACTAAAATATCGGACAGCACGCTTCGAGGGACAATTTAACCAATTGATTCTCCTTTAAGAGATTGAGAATTTCAAATCAAGGACCTCACTTAGTGGTTTACGAGCACTTTAGAGATTAGATTTTAGAAAGGATATCAGATGTAAAGTGTGTTTAGAATCGACTGATAATGGAAGCCTTATAGGAGTGACATTGAGCTTTTACGGCTTAAATAACCAATGAGAGTCCATTTGAAAGGTAATCTCAAAATAATTTTATATGGAAAACATATGTCAACAGAATTTTCACTAAACATTAAGTCAGTATTATACGCCACTGTGAAGTCTAATTGCCTTGGATGTCGCCCCTCGATTGCGCCTCTACGCAGAGCTTCCCGTGATGAATAAAGTTATTTTAAAATGAAAATAAATTTATCAAAAAATCCACTTCAACGGGCAATTTGCATAATTCTCTTTCGAGTATTTTCTTGTCATTTCTATTTTGAGATTTGCGTTATTGTGGGTGAGATCCCGTGTTTTTGTCGCGAGATAATTGTGCTCATTCTGATGGAGGACACAATTGTTTAGAGAGAGATTCTGGCATTGCGAGCCAACAAGTGTCTCAAAGACCTCAAAGGAATCTTTTGGGTGGATTTTTTTTGGTGGTTTTGCTGCGAGTTGTCGATTGGGGTTTTTGTTGAAAGTAGGTAGAGCTACAATCAATAGATTCTGAGCTGATGCCATATGATTGGCTGTTAATAATTAAGGAGATAGTGGAATGAATGACTGTTATTACTCGCACTGCGCCACATATTTTAATGTATTTTTTCCTGTGGGGCATGTTTTGTTGACCTTCTTCACTCAAACCCCCTCACATGTTTAAATAATCCATCCACGCACTTATCAAGGACAAGGCGAATGCCCCACAAGAAGGACTCACCTGATACTCGTGCTTAGACTATTTGTTAAATAATTCAGGAGAGAGACACCGTGTCACAGCAGATATTATGTCTTATCTTAGGTGATTCCCTCTAACTCAGGTAATCCTCAGGGTGGATTGCATCAATTTCCTAATTTTTGAATTTTTTTACAGTTAGCAACACTCTTTAAATTCTTTCACAGAACCTAATGGTTTTATGAGCACTCAGAAGTAACACATCAATTTGGTCCGTAATATTTAGAGTCCGTCACTTAAGGGATGTAACTAAAAGAGTCCCAACGAGACGCACATTTGATAAACGTGAACTCCTAGAGGCGACGCCAGCAACTGCTGGCGAGGAGCGTGTTTATGTTTTTGGACCACCAAGCGCCAGAACATCAGTCAGCAAGCCAACGAATTGAAGGAATGAACCGTCGCGACGCTTGAGCGTCTGCGCCGACACACTCACAAATCCACTGGTGAGGAGTTGGAGGAAGATATACAAAAGTGATGTCACTCACCACCACGATTCGCTAACAGGTCGCCAATTTTCACTGTGTGCCTTCCTCCGGCATGATCATCATCGTCCACACGGCGTGCTCCGTGACGTCATGGTTCGAGAACGAACTGGGGGGCAGAGATAATATTCTTGAAGGTGCTTCCGGGATTTTCACGGAGGAGTCATTAAAGGGATTAAGTGACAGAGGCCGCCGCCCTCCTTTGACGACGCCACGCAGATGATATCCGAGGAGTGAATAAGAAGTGACTTGTATAAAGAGCATCCAGAAGGAGTAATATGAAACACCTTTCGGAGTCTCTTTGAGAGTGGCCATAAAAAAACATTAAGGTGACGAGTACGACATGCATGACATTGAAGCAAGGACATCCAGAGATTTTCCTTTCATAATCTTATGGTCTTGGGTTTATCATATCTGACTGATAATTTCTTTTAGACGTTCTGTTTTTGGAAGATTTGAAAGATCAATACCTTCCATTTATTTCTCCACATTCGGTAGTTTTCGCCAATTTTGCGCGGAAATTGGTAAATCGTTACCCCAAAACTAGCTCATTTACTCCTCTGACCTTTTTACCGCAAATTATATCATACATTTTTAAATCTTCGGGTTGATACGAAATAAAATAACTCTGAGTCCATTTTCATCTGAACAACAACACTTCAATTTATATCAAAGAACAAATAAAGGAAAGAGGTACTTTTTGCTGAAATGAAGTGGATGATAAAAAATGCACAAAGTGATTCCGTGAAAAGGTCGAAAGGTCAAGTCAAGAGTGAATGTGTTAAAGGGATGTCCATGATCTGAAGACATGATCATGTGAGCACGTTGGGTGTGTGAGCACTTGAAGTAATCTTTCTATGTCGCTGGTGGGATTATGTATCCAATTCCCTTGACTGATGGCAACATTTATTTACGACACTAATTACATAAAGTGTCTGCAGTGCCAGCAGAAAGGGGTTGACATCGTCGAGAGACATACACGGCAAATTATGGTGAATTTCTATCAAAGTCATGCAAAGTTTAAATAGAGACATGCCTTCACGCTCACACTGTTGAGATCAGCAGCTCAAGCACTAATACTGCTGATGAATTAAGATAGAATTACTTACTCGTCCCCAATAAATATCCTCCTGGGGGATTCTGCACGACTTGGGAATATGTTGAGGGGATGTGATGAATAATTTTCCAGATTGCCACACATTCTCTCCCTCACATTCAATTCAGTCAGATGAAGACGTGAAGATGATGTGTGGTTGCTTCTTTAAATTGCAGAAAGCCACCAATAGTGTGTCATCAACTGTTGCTCTCGTTTCTGCCATCTGTGACGAGGGAATTTGCCACACACCATTCCTTCTCCCTCCGGATATCCTCTGTAAAAGAGGAGAGATGATAAAAATGGCCCCATCAATCTTTCACTCACCATGGGACACTACTGAACTCTTTTTCTCCCTCCACCCCGCAGAACATCCCCACAAGGGATACTCCCCAAACGGATATTGATCCGCACATGAAGACCTCCCCCCACTCTCTCCTTAAGAAGAAAAGCACCCTGTCACACGTCTTGCAGATTTGTCATTTCAGCACCACTTCATCCTTCTATATAAGCTTTGCTCTTCTCCCTGCGAGAAGATAAGGGGTTGGGCAAAGAAAAACAGAGAAATTAAATGTTACGAAATACCCGAGAAATGGTAGTGAATAAATTGAAGAAATCCCACGCAATACACCTCCAGGTAATTCACAATATAATATTTGCCGCTCAGTTTTCCCTCCCTTTTATTACCGTTTATACCCCCAAAGAGCTCTTTAAAATCAAATTTTCAATTGTTATGCTTCTCATTCGCACGAGTGCAAAAAACATCAAAGGATATAAATCATCACAGTGCGATGCTGTGAAAATTACACGGAATGTGTAAATCAAGAGCTTGAAAAAATACAGCACTCATCTTGCTGCATGGAGTGATATTAAATTACATGTCATGAAGAAACAGACAAGAAAAATGCTTGAAAAAGCGATGATAAAAACAACAAAAAAGCAAGTTGTTTGAAAGCCCAAAAGGGATTTCATTTTAATTTTAAATGATTTGAATTATACTATCAAAGTTATTGTACAACAAAATTATTTTCAAAAACAAAGATAAATATTAAAAATCCAATAATATTCTAAACGTTGCACACAATATATGAAATTTAATTACCAACACATTTTTACGATGCAATAAAGTCTTTTCTATTAATTCTGGCAAAATGCGAACCGGTTGCGTCGTATTCAACCCTTTCCCGCGTGCCTCTAAAAGCTATCTTTATTGTAAAGCTTATACAAACGAGATACTCTTGTTTTCTCACATAACATCCGCAGGGAGTTGCCGTGCTTCCAAACCTCCTCACCATTTTGTTGGTGTTTCTTCTCACGTGGTGGTTGTAACAGAGAAATTGCGGTGAATGCTAATGCATGAGGTAATATTCGAGATCAGAAGTGTTTTATTGCAGCTTCTAAGTCTCTTGTGACAATGCTGTTGAAATTTATCACAATTGGTTTAATTAAAGGTGTACAGTTGCAATAGTTTGCAACCTGAAACGGATTTTAGAATACATGGCCAGGAAATAAATTACATAGAATTTTATTTCACGCTTTTAATTACCTATTTTTATTTCTGCAACACAAGGACTTTTATTGTCTTTTTCGCTTTGTAGAGAGATCAAAGAGGATTTCCGGGAAAAATTATATCCTTTTAGGATTTTGAATGGATCACGTTTTTTTTTCTCTCTAAAAAAATCCCATTACATTATTCTTTGAGCCGCGATATGCTGTCATGCCGCGATGGTATTTTCTTTGTCAACACGGGGTTTATATATTTTGTGTGTAGGATGAAATCAATATTTAGATATTAAAATTTTAATATGCTATAAAACGGGCTATATGGAATAATTTTTCTAGCAAGTAAGAATATATTATAGAAAGTCACATAAAATTTTCGAGAGAGCGAAAAAGAAGAATTTTGTCGCATATGCTAAAGAGTGGAAAATCTAAATATTTTGCCTTTCAGCTGTATAAGAATAGCAATAAACTCTTTAAAACAAATACACATTATTAAATAAAATATTCAATTTTTATGCAGTTCAGCCGCCTTTTTTGCATTCCTTCGGATTAGAGAATCTCAGACGCTTCACTGCGGAGGAAGCTTACACGCAGATGTTTTCTGAAGCCCCCCAATTTGGTGGTGGTAAATATTGATAGACATGCGGAGATATCTAAATCAAATCCCACACGCAATAAAAAGGCCTCCCTCTTTGCTTTGGAACATAAATGGGGAGCATTCCCATCTATAATTTTCTAGACACGCATTATTCAGGCTGCTCTCATTACTATTCCCACATCATATTCGGTTTCACATACAAATAAATAAATGAATAATGTTGAACCCCCGAAAATGAGGGGATTCCTCGTTTACATTTACAACACAAACACAACTCCAACATGCCCTCAAGATAAGAGTAGAAAACTCCATCACAAGGGACTTGTGCAACAGTTTTTTTCCCATCCAACATCACAAGGATTTCTGTGGAAGAGACAAATTGCAATTTTCGAGGGCACTGAACAATTTTCCATCGACATCAACCTGCAATTTCCCACGCAAATCCATTTTTACAAAAAAGGTGAGCGGACTACAGGTTTTGGTATAAAAACATTTTTTTTTCAAGAGTTAGTAAAAAGATATTAACTTCACTTCACGGAGATCAACTGTAACTGAATGGGAATTTTTACGGTTGCCACAGCCTCATATATATATAGTAGAAGGATTATATCACAGAAATATAATTAAAGTTTTAGCCACACACAGCTTTTACGTGAGGAAAAAAGACTCTCGCCCATCGAAAGGCGAGATTGTTGCGGCTTGGCAAAATATTTTGCCATCGAGGAAGAGTGGTTAATATTAATTAGTGTGGTGGAACTTAATTAATATGTTACCTTTGGTCATTATGTATTGGTCGGGATATCCTCAAATTTCGAGATTGCTGCTCTCTCATTAATCACAGAGGATTCTCCTTCGGCATTCACGTGAGTCCCCAACGAGCAAAATGTGAGAGTATTTCGTATCAATTTTCACAAGCATCCCTCCAGCAGTCACATCGGGTTATCTGTGATAATAAAATTTTAACATTACTACCATTACTCTCACTATCGGAGTCAAACCGTGACAAAAAGACAATAAAACCTGTAACCCAATTTCCCTAAAAATAGAGCAAAGTTGAGAAAAGATGGAGCATGATGGTATCAGTATGATACCATTTTTATTGATTTGGGAGTCAATTTGAGCCATGAAATGCATCAACGGCAAAGTTGAAAATTCAATATTGCTTTTTTTGTCTGCCAGTCAGAAAATCCACCTCCTCCGCCCCAAAACAAACATCACATTTATGAGCTTGGTCTCCAGTGAGACTTCAGCTAAAAAATGTTGACGCCAATAAACCACACGATTTATTATAACTTCCAACTGACAGTGAAATAAAAAAAATATTCAACGAACTACAGCATTCCTTTAATCTCTTTTGCATGTTTTCAGAAAAGAAATGTGCTTCAATGTTATTTTTTGTGACATGGGATGTTTTTACATATTTTTGAGATATGTTAGCATTTCTGATCAGTTGACGGAAAAAAAATTTAATTAAATTTTCAACTCTTTGAATGGGGGATGCAGTTGAGAGACAGCGAGCATTCTGATGAAATTTCGGTAATGATATGTAAATATTCGACAACCTATTCTGTTTTGTCGATGATAAAACCACTAACAACTCTCCATATTTGTCCACTGGCATCTCCTGTGAAATTTTCAACCCCCATAGACAAACAAACCCCACCATTATTTCACATTTTCAACTTCAATTTTCATCCCAAAGCCGCAAACTCCATCATTGTTCTAATTCAATTGAAGTGGAGAGAGTGACATTAAAAATTTCCTTTTTTCTCTCCACATATCACACTGGATACTCTAGCAATATCTTGTCTACCATAAATGTCGTAATTTATCTAGCAATTAAACCTAAAAGAGACGATAATAATTCAGTTGTGAGAAATGCAGTTATACTAAATATGTTTTGATGTGGAGATTTTATGAAGAAAAGCAAATCATAGTATTAATATTTTTTCTATAATAATAATAATAAAATTAAATGGCTTGCCCTTGCAGTATGAAAATTGATGGTATGCCTAAAATAATAAACATATCCTGAATTTGATGGTCTGTTTATAAACATATTACCGCTAATCATTATTTATATTGTGTTAACGCAGTTAAACAATGAACATGTAATGCTAATTAGCAAACGCAGCGTGAAGTCCAACTCTTTTATTGTTGATCTATTGAATATGATTCTAGCTGTTGAATTTATTTTCATTATAATTATTTAATAATACCAGCCATACCAGCTGATAAAACGGTTATCCAAAAGTCATTTTAAGCATTGCATTATTACCCATCTTTTAGAGACAAAAAGCTCACCACCAATACCATTAAAATGATTGTGAATTTGTGGTTCTTTAATCACCTAATTATCATTAAAATATATTCGTTATCAAATATTTGAGTTTCAATTTGGTGAAATCAGTAAATTTGTAAATAAAGAATCACGGGACTCTTATTCAATTAATTGATATTATTTTGCAAATATGTTTCCTGTTATAATCATAACATTCAAATAACTCATCAATCTTTAGTGACATATTAGATTTT
>CAKKOB020001922.1:0-16832 GCA_918844115.2 Phlebotomus perniciosus
TAGAGAAGATGGCTGATGATCTCCTGGCAGCCGCCGACAAGGTAAATTTTTCGAACATTTTTTTGTTTTCAATGAGAAGAAATTCCCTAAATTGCCCCCCCCCCCTTTTTTTTGTATATAGTATGCCCTAGAAAAGCTGAAAGTGATGTGCGAAGAAGCGCTTTGTGTTAATCTGTCTGTGGAGACAGCGGCTGATACTCTCATCCTCGCTGATCTGCATAGTGCCGATCAACTTAAGGCACAAACGATAGATTTCATTAACACGTGAGTATCTTTTTAGGAATTCAACTTTAGAAAACAAAAAAAAAAAGAAATTACTCTCTCAAACACTTTTGTAGCTGATTAGCAAAATTTTAATCCTGAATATAGACAAAACGGCTCTAAATTTGCACTTCTTTTTGGTTTTCTTGAAATTATTGTACAAATTTGCATGAAATTATGTGAATTATATAGGTGATATTTTTGCCTAAAACTAGGAAAATTGGATCTACATAATTAAATCAGAGAGGAAATATCGCGTCACCGTAAAGACACCCTCATGTGGATAAGTCTTACAATTTTTCCGCATGGATTAAGTGTGGTTTCTAGGTTGGGTTTTGCCTAAATTTTATTGTAAATTTTAGAATATTTCTTCTACTATCTCTGATAACAAGTAAATCCTTTAAAATTGAGTTAGGATTGTCTAATTTTCAATCATTTTGTGCTTATTTTGGTCAGAAAATCTTTGAATGAAATTTGTATAATACTTATTTTGCCTAAAAGTTAGCAAAATTGCCCAGTTTTTGGCTATTGATCCACAATTTTGTGTGTTTTTTGTTTGAATAATAATATTAATAGGCACCTACAGGAAATAATTAGATATTTTCTCACTTGGCTCCAAATGAGCTTAGAGTATTTTATTGCATTTAACCTCACGACAAGATTACCATTCCATAAAATTGCTGCACAAAATTTCAAGTAAAGGAAGAAAAGACAAAAAATAGTGTGAACAATTATGTGTAAAAATGCTAAATATAACCAGAAAATTGAAGGAAAAGAAATGGGGAAATGTTCGGACAAAGAAAGAAAGAGAGAGAGAGAGTATTTCTTGTTACAGTACAAATCCCATAATCCGTGCCCTCATAATCCGTGTGACGTTTCAGCCGTTGCATTAAAAAAATTATTTGTTTGAATGCAACGGCAATTATTCGTCAATTATTTTGTGAAAAAGTTAAGTTTGATCAACAATTATGTGTTAAAATGGAAAGAAAACATACTAGCACAACCCTAATCGTTGTATATTATTCCAATTCCGATCTAAAAACCGTTTGAATATTTCAAAAATCGCACGGATTATGGGATTTGTACTGTAATATGCTTATTATAGTGAAATTTCTTGTGTCTAAGAGGGTGAAATTAATTTGTTTCCGTTTCTCTTCTCTTTTTTTTGTGTATTTGCTGAATTACTTGTAGTCATGCAACTGACGTGATGGAGACGTTGGGGTGGAAGAACATGATCACGACACATCCTCACCTCATTGCTGAGGCATTTCGCGCCTTAGCGACGCAACAAGTCCCACCGATTGGTCCGCCGCGGAAACGTGTTAAGATGAGCTGAAATAAATTGTTGATTTCGGGTGCGGCGGCGGCGGCGGGTCTGGCTTGTATGTCAACATACAGCAGCAGCAGCAGCAATGGGGCCGCTGACACCATTTACGACACAACAACACGTGACAATTGCAATACAATCAGCGGCGGCGGGATGGATAATAAGACCCTCTTTCTCCCATCGATATCATCGACTCTGACAACGGCCACAAATTCTGCAATTGTTGTCCAACAAGGATCATCTAATCTCAACACTTTTCATCAACAACACCATCGTCACCATCATCTGCGACAACAGACTTCCTCTGTGATGCACCACCACCACTCCTCTTCCGCCACCACGCCATCATCCATGGATGAGAAGCTGGGCAAGATCTCCATTGTGAGTGACAATTTGATCCTCTCGCATCTCCAAAGATCCGTCTGAGGTGCGCGCGCGCCCGCGAGAGGAAATGTGCAAAAAAAAACAACATTGTGTAGAGAGATGGTGAGGATTTTTGACACTATATTTTCCTTTTTTTCAAATTAAACCACTCTTGTTTCGTCGTTATATATAAATTCTTTTGTTTTTTTTTTCTTTTTTCACGAGAGGGTGGCGAATATTCCATTGAAAAATGTTTTTCCTATTAGAAAACTTGGCACAAATTTCAAAAAAAAAATTGAACAAATTTAATGAGAACAAAAATAGAACATTGTGTCCCTTTGAAAATAAATATTGATGAGAATTGATGAGTAATTTGTAATTTTTTGTGAATTTTATTGATGTTTCATTCGTGATTATTATATAAAAAAAATAATGTGTGTTCCATAAAATGGGCGTAAAACAAGTTTCCATTACAATTGGCAGAATGGACTCCCCAGAAAATTGAATTATTTTGATTGATCTTATTTGAATCTATCAGAATTCGGAAGGAATTTAGCAGAAGAATCTGCAGATTTTTTTTTAGTAAATCCGAAAGCCAAAAACCCTAAAATCTTCTCCTAAACTGTCAGGAAAAAGAAACTTTTCTGATAGATATCAAATCAGTTCACTCCAAAAGTTTCTTTTGCAAAACATCAAGAGTTGTTGAGAATTATTAAAAAACAAAAATTCCTCCGCCCCCTCCACGCTTTTTTGATATAGTGAGTAGTAGATGAATAGAAATTTTACCATAATGAGAAATGAAATAAATAAAACTAATGATAGACCACAAGAAATTTGTAAAATTTTCAGAAAAAAAAGAAATAAAATCAATAGAAATTGTAAAAGTGTCGAGAATTTTTGCTACATTTAAGGAAAGAAAAAAAAATAAGTTTTTTGTATACCAAATAAGTGTAAAAGGAAGTTTTAACTTGTAGGTGAAAACTTCCTGAAATAAAATGAAAAACAAACATAACATTAAAATTATTAAAAAAAAAAACAATGAAGAAGAAATATCAAGAACAATTTTGAGGATCATTATTGATGAACAAAGTGAATTTTAAACACAATTTTAAGTTGCTAAAAAAATGTGATTTTTTGCTTGTAGAATTTGAGGAGGAAAAAAAAAATTGTGTGAAAGTGAGAATTTCCCACGGAAATCTCTCTGTGTTTTTAATGAGAGCGTCTTTTTTCTTCTTTTTCGTGAATTGATGGAAAAATAATGAAAAGAAAAAATATGGGAGAAATTCGACTTTGCAAGAATATTATCAAGTTCTATTTTTTTTTCTTTAAATCCCACCAATAGATAAAATGATTAATAGTAATTTTATAATTTGCTAGATTTTTGTCTTTCAAGAATTTTAGTTGATTTAATTCTTTTTCTTGTATTTTCTACAATTTTTTTTCTTCTTTCTTAATAATAGTAATAACTTTTGTTGTTGATTTTATTAAATAGAGAAAGATGGAAATAAGATGATGAATAAAATAGAAGAACTTTGAACAGAAATAACTGATAGGAAAAAGCAAAAAGGAAAAAAAAACCCTATGATTTTCTCTTCTTTGTATTAATTTAATAATATTTAGAGAATTTCTTCCATTTCAAACGAGAAAACAACAAAAATCTAAATGTTAATTAAATTTTGCATAAGAAAGATTATGAATAATGATCTCTACAGGCGTTAAAGTAAAAAAGTAAAAGTAAAATTAAAGTAATATATATGTATTGTATAATTTCTTTTCCAAAAAAAAACAAACAAAACAAAAATACCCGTGAAAAGAGGTAAAAGAGAAAAACAAATAAACCGATTGTTGAGGAAAAAAATTTGCCAATTTTTTTTCACAACTTTTAACACTAATCAAGAAAAGTTTTAAATAATTTTTTCTTTGACAATATTTAAAAAAGAAAAACAACAGAAAACAATATTAAGGAATGAAGAAATAGTCAAAGAAAACATGTAGAATTTTTGTAGGCATTCGACAAACAAAAAAAAAGAGCAGACAAGCCACTTAAGTACCGACAACTAATTAAAAAACAACAACAACAACAACAATTAATCAAGTAGTGAATCTTTTAAGGAAATAATGAGAAATAAAATAAGTAATTATGCCATACATGTTCTGTGATATGTGAAAACAACCAATAATCTATTTCGCGCTCGCATTCGCATTGATTTTGTTCATTAATTTTCCCTTTATTTTATTATTTTTCAAAGTTTCTTTTCCAAAAAGAGAAGAAAAAGAACACAAGAAACAAAAAAAAACAGATCATCTTCCAAGAATTTTTATCCAAAACATTTTTTTTTCTTTATCAATAAAAGAAATTTGATATAAAATTGATTTTTTGCGTTTTCACACCAAAAACAAAAGAATAAATAATTGAAAAAAAAAAATACGGGAAATATCGAAAGAAAATTAAATGGAGAAATAAAAACAGAATTGGCAATTCACTTTTCATAGTTGACCAGAAAATGATAAAAAAAAATTACCATTGGTATTTATAAAAAGAAAAAATGTGGATAAAAAAATCAACTATAAATTTTTGTGAACATGTAAAAAAAGAAGAATCATTGTGACTCCTTCCAATATCTTCTCCACAGATCCTCATTACAGAAGAGAAATAACAATAAAAGAAAGACAAATTCCAAATCAATGAAGAAGTTATAAAAAAATCTGTGGAGTATAGTTTTTGTGAAAGATAAGTAAAAAAAAATAGTGAGTCAAAGTAATTTAGAAATTTTAATAATTACTATTAATAACAAGTGAAATGAGAACATGCATAACTATACAACATAAAAAAAATAGATAAAGTGAAGAAAAAACAACTACTATAACTAAATAAGAAGTTCTCTAGAATAAAAAGAAAATAAAATGATCAATGAAGAAAAAAAACAATTTAGTGTTTAAAGTTAAAGAAAAGAAAAACTTTAGAATTATGTAGGAGTGTATAAAAATTTCCTTTGAACAGAATAAGAGACAAGAAAATCAGAGAAAATCACAAAAAAAGAATAAGTTTAACAATTTAAGTGTAAGTCATTGCCATGTAAATAATTCGTCATTAAAGAATGAAAACAAGTAAAAGTGAAGAAATTGCCCAAAGTTACCGTTTTTTCTTTCTTTCTTTCTCAAGGACCTAAAACTTATCGTTCAACGCGTCTTATCAATTTCCGATTGATATGGCGAAATGTCTTCAATTCTTTTTTACTTACTTTACAAAAATTTATGATTGTCACATGGGAAATTGGTTGTGTGTTTCCTGTAAATCCCAACGTTTTTCAAGTTCAAGATATCAGGTGAGACGCGACAAGCGAATGAGCTCATAATTTGCAATTAAACGCAGTTTAAGTGCCTTCGCAAATGGATATTTCGTAAGTGATTTTGCAGTTTGTTTTTGTTATCGATAAGAATCTCTTTTCAACGATTCTTTTTAGTAATACAAGTTGAACTTTATTAAATTCTTACTCGTTTTTGAGGTGCAGGTTTTAATATTTCGATAAACTCTTGATAAAGAGTTCAAAAATTGCTAAGATTTTCTAATTCCGGAAGCTCATTAAGAAAACCTTCAAAATATTTGTTGAACCTCTTATATCTCTCCAGCGGCTCTTATTTTGATAAAATAAAATTGATTTCTAAATCATTTTTGAAAGATTCCAAAAATATTTAATTTCCCATTAACTCTTTTCACGTTTGCTTTTATGGTGAACGAGGTGCTTCGCGACTCTCTTTGCGTGGTTTGTGGTTCGTGTAGTAACTTGGGTCCATTAAATTGTTTGAGAAGATTCATTAGCGGATAAAAAGTCTAAAATAGGGAATACTTGTGTAAAAGGTTAAAAAAAGGGGTGAAGAGGGCAATCCCCTATAATGTTAAGTTACAGTGTACATTGCCCCAGTCAACCCCTTCATACATTGTGAGCCGCTAATGCTTCATCTTAGTGATGAAAAAGTCGCAATTGTCCGAAAAATTGGTAAATTTGTATGAACGTTACTAATAAGGGATGATGGGGCCTTCCCCTATAGTATGGGGTTGTAGGTGGACCCATTCCGATCAAATCTATCATACATCGTGACCAGCTAGCGTTTCATTTTTATGGTTAAAATCTCGAAAATGCCTGAAAAATGGGTAAATTTGTATGAGAGGTACCAATAGGGGATGGCGGGGCAACTTCTCTATACCCCAAAGTTATAGAGGATACCGCCCTTATCATTCCCATCATACATCGTGACCAGCTGGTGCTTCATCCTAGTGGTCAAAAGGTCAAAAATGCAAAAAAAGTGGTAAATTCGTATGGAAGATACCAGATAGGGGAGGTGGGGGAATTTTCATATAGTCTATGTCCCAACCTGAGGTGCCCTCTATACCTATACCAAATACCAGCCATATCGGTTCAGCGGTTTGGCCGTGATGCGCGTACGCACTGACAGACAGACAGACAGACAAACATTTTGGAGATGGGTATTTTCGGACTCCTGGGGTCACGTCTGGTCGAGATTTAATGGTTTAGGGGTGATCAGGCTAATTCAGATATGCACACTTGGCTTTATGTATTTCCCTATATTTGCAAAACCTTTTGCATCCATCGCCGTCTTAGCGGATAATCTAACCTTTAGGACAAAACGATGAAGAGTCCTTTCATATAAGTTGTGAGTTGTGATCACAACAGAGTTCTGTCTAACCATAAGGACTATTTAACAATCAAGTTAATAGTCCTATTGACGAAACGCAGACAATGGTGATGTCATCAAAATTTATGATATCTTACTACCCAATGATATCTTACTTTAGTCCTTGTCCAGGTCCTATAGTTATTAGGATCCAAGTATGAATTTTTAATGACTTACCGTTGTTATTCCACGGAAAAATCTGTTAATATCTTGTTTGACTAAGAAAATTCCACCCAACATTAAAAAATGGGTCATTTTGGTGATGAGTGGGTATCACTCTTTAGAAGACTTGTTCGATAAGCAATCAGCAGACGATTTCTCTTACAACTTGAGGACGTGATCTTGTGCTCTCAAACATTTTTCATTCCAAGTGCCCATTATTCAGCTTTGATTCACAACCTTGCATGAAGAGTCCTCCTTCACAGGTATTTAATTGATTATCGCCAATGACCTTACCTTAGGTATTTCAAGAGTTCTCACTTCCAGAATCCAAAACTTTTTTTTATTTTTTTTTTAACATGGCAATTTCCTCCCAACTTTTGACTCTCACGTTGAACCTGAGGATCGCGAGTGTCTTCCATGCAAAGTTGCCGTCTTGTTGCACGACAAAAGGCAAGATCGCGCCGATACTCGCGATCGCTGTGGGAACCATTGAGTGCTGAGGCAAGACACAAGCTGTGCTTGATTCGAAATCTGGGCAAGTGACTCTGAGGGCAAATCCACATGACAATTGTACGGATCATCCGTCTCTGTCCCTCGCGTGGCGCTTTGTGATCTTTTCGGCGGTGAAAGTGCGAGTTATCGGCAGATGAGACGAAAAAAAATAATGAGCAAGGTTCAAAACCTCCAAGCTATTATGGCATTACCTTGTTATTTTTTTTTAAGAGTCATTTATTATTAAAAATTTCATCTGACAATATTTTATGAAGACTTGTATAGAAAAAAAATCATTTCACTCTGGCTTGCGCTGGATCTCATTCACCTCCGGAAAAGTGAAAAGTTCATGATAGAACATTTTTTAATAATATAAAAAAAAGTTTGGAAACAAAAACTATTTCACTAACGCTTCTCTCTCTCTCCAAATTTTCATGCAGTTTTTTCTTTTCTTTTTTTCATCTACTAAACACTGATAAAAAATAAGATTTTATATGTTTTCCTCCTCTTCCCGTCTCTTAGAACATTAGGTTAATGGCATTTTTCACGAATTTCTCCTCTCATTTTGGATATTTTCTTGGAATTAACAATTTTTTTTTAAGATTTTTTCTTTTATAAATTCCACAATATTTCATCTGTTTTGCTTTTGTCTGATTGTTTTTTTTCTCCACATATTTGTACGAAGACGTTAATTTTTATTTCTCGAATCTCTCTTAATTGTTTTGTAGCTGTTATTGCTTTTAGATTGTAAAGAAATTTACCTCGTTTTTTTTTCAGCAAAAATATACAAAAAAAAATAACCCAATAAATTCAACAGCAGAGACAATTTTTTCATCTCCACTTTTAATATCAAATCAACAACATTTTTCACGTGTCGCAATTACGATATCTGGCTCCGCTTCTTTACTTTCTTCGCGCGAGAGAGATGAAATTCAGATCAAATGTGGAAATACGTGATCTTATCAGTTAATGAGATAAAACAAACGAAAAAAAAAGTGAGAAAGAACATTGAATTACACAGAAATTGATTACAAAATTAAAGAGACGAAAAATTTATGGCAATAACACCTGATTTTTGTACATATCTGGGACAAATTTCCCACCTTGCTCTCTTCTATTCGGCTTAATTTCAATGTTGTTGTTGTTTTCTTTTAAGAGATTGTCATAATGGGGGGAATCATGACAAATAGTTGTATTTAATTTAATCCGTTGTAGTAACAAGTGTAAATTATGAACTATTTTCTAATAGAAAAAAAAGTTTCTCCTTGCATATAACGTACATTAATATTTTTTTCTTCTTCTTTTTCTCCTCCTCTATTATTATTTACATTAATGTATTTTATGCTAATATACAAAGTTCTCATCTCTTATGCCGGTTTCTTTGTCAAATACTAACTTCTTGTTTTTCTTCCTCTTCTTCTTTTATCTAAATATTCCTTTCACGCTTCGTCAACTAAAAGTAATAGAAAAGTTCAACTGCTGTGACTTCCCAACTTCAACATCTGTGATTTTTTTTCAGCGTCTTTTTTTTATGTGTTTTTATCAAAAATGCATCAAAAATAAAAGAAAGGTGTTGGAGAAAATAATATTTAAAAAAAATAAAACGAGAGTAGAGAAAGGTGAAAAAGAATTCATAATGCAATTAAAAATCTTCCTTACATTTCAGTTTTTTTGCTTGTGGATGGAGAGGACATTCTGCATTTATGGAGCTGCAACTTCCTCAGTGGGTTTCGGAGCTATTTTCGGTTCACCTGTTGAGAAACATAAAAAAATCAAAGGTAAGTGTATAGACTAACTTGTTAGAATTCTTACAGTACTAATTTGAAATTTGCGAAAATTCTATTAACACTTTCTTGATAAATCGAAATAAGAATCGCAGTTTCTAATGTTTCAAATTCTAATTTATCTATTTCGATAGTTCCAATATCAAATAGTTGAAACATTTTCATGGAAGTTTTCAATAAACTAAATCGAAAGATTTTAGCAGTTTTCAAACAGTAAGATCTTTTCAACAGTCAGAAACGTTTTCAAACGTGACAAATTATTCCTGACTAATCTGTGCTTTATTAAAAAAAAAAAAGAGACGAGAAGGGTAAAAAGAATGCTGGTTCTTCAAAACGTACAGGAAATGGAAATAATTTAGACAATTAATTCTTGAAAATTCCGCAACAAACTTTTTCAGGAAATCCTAAAGAAATCAAAAGGTATTTTGTTTTACTCTTTGTCAATATTTTTGCTCAGAAATACTGAATAATCTAATAAAAATTCGTTAGAAGTTGAGAACAATATTTGTAAGTTCATAAAAATATCTTCCCGTTAAAATTGTAATTCAATATCTACACAGCAATGTAATCCGACAAGATTAGATTCGGATTTTAGGACGATCCAATCTCATTCTAATCCTGAGATGTAAATGGAGTTATGATTACTCTTGAATCGATTCTCAGGATTCAGTCCGTGTTAAAAAACAACCAAGAAACTCATCATATTTGCCGTAATATAAAATCCTCGTATTATCATTGAAGTGTTAAAATATCATTTTCATCCAAGAGAGGTTTTATCTCTACAACAAAAGCAACTCATATTAATTCACTGAAATGCTCGTCAAGCGTAAAAAAGTCTTAATTTTCCAACTATGTAAGATATTATGCGAAGGCCTAGAGAAAACTACTGGAAAACCTTGGATAACTTCAAACATTTTTTGTATCATATCTGATACAATAAAAAACACAAAAATGTTAACATTTCCCTTCTGAAAGATAATTCCATTTTACATAATTTTCTAGAAAATTTAAATGTTTCTTGTAAATTTTCAAAATTCCGTGAAAGGGAACAGGGGTGGCTGAGTATTGCCTGAGCAAACTTGGGGGCGCACTCAATCTAAGAACCCCACCTCTCAATAAAACCCCATAATCTTTCTGTCTATTTGACAGAGAGAGACGAAAGCTTTGGGATGGTGAAACACCACGATAGAAAGGGATGCCAAGAGCGGGTTGATTTTCAGCTTAGCTTAGCAGTCTGTAAAAATTTGACCCTTAAAAATGTTCCTCCTTACAAGATTCAACAGCTTCTGACTGATCCTTCTTCTCTGGCGATGACGCTTTCTTTGCATCTTCGGTTGTCTTTGACTCTGGAGTGTCTGTCTTGGCCACCTCCTTCGTTGTCTCCTCGGCCTTATCGGCTGCTGCAGCTGATTCGGTGTTTTGCCCCACCGCATTCGCCCTCTTCGTCTCTGGCTCCACCACAGCGTCCACTTCCATCTTCTCCGGGCTTTTGTTGTTACTCAGCTGTTCTGTTTCTTTCACCTCTTCTGTCTTCTTCTCCCCCTCTTCCTTCTTCGCCTCCTCAGCGGCGGCGTCATTCGCCGTGGCAGCTTCCTTCTTCTCCTCCTTCGGTTTCTCCTCTTCCTTCTCCGCTTTGTCGTCGTCAGATTTGGCGGGAGCTTCATCAACCTCCTTGGTCTTCTCCTCCTTATTATTCTCCTCTGGCTTCTCTTCCTCCTCCTCGTTCTTCTCCTGCAAAACAAAGAGTATTTATTTATTTTGATCCAAAATAACCAAGAAACATGATCTCTTAATAAAAAAATAGACTTATCATTAGACAAGCATTTCTTGATGAAAAGTTTTCCACTAAAAAGGCTTCAAATTATTTAAAAGAATTCAAAATCATCAAGAAAGAAAAGGACTAGGTAAATAAAAAAATTTTCTCCGGTTTCTCAGAATCTCTGGAATCTCTTAACTTCCTTTAAACTAATCTGCAAAACACCCTTCCTGAAAGTAAAACAAAACCAACTCACCTCTGCCATTTCTTCGTGATTCTCCAGCTTCTTGGGGCGCCCTCGGCGGCCACTCGTGGGGGTGGCCGGGGTGTTTCGCGCCTTCTTGGCTGGTGGCGGTGTTGCAGCTTCCTTTGTCGACGGTGTTGTTGTCTTGGAGCTGGAACGTGTCCTGCGTCCGCCCTCCAATTCGATATTTCCACCCATTGTCTTCAGCAATTGCTCACTCTCAGCCTGAGCGCGCTGCAGTGTGGTCTTCCTCTTGCTGGGTGTCCTCTTGGGCTGTCCAGGATCAAGGAAAAAAACAAAAAAGAGTAAAGCACCAATTAAATTTTTTCCCTCCTTTTTCGCGCAATTTCTGAGGTTATGTGCACAAAACAGCGCGAATGACCTTCGGTGATGCTCTCTCGCTTTCGCTCTCTCGAGACGCACGTCGAAGGTTGTTTTTGTGGGGAAATGATTTGAGTGATTTCTGGCATTTTCTCTCTCGCTCTCTCTCACCCTTTTTTGCACACACCACCGAGCGAGATAGCGTGCGTGTGTCTGATAAAGGTTTTCCTCCACGGGGACTCTCATTTCGCGGGGGGCGCACACTCTCCAAAGGAAAACCCCGGAAGTTTACCGGGGAAATGGCGAATTTATCATCCCGAGAGAGAATCTCTCGCTCTCTCTCTCGGATGGTTTGGAAATTTTTCTACGCGCGTCCCTCAGCCGAGAGAGAGCGTATATACACAAGAGAAAGGAGAGGCGGAATTGTGAGAAGAAAAAAAGCGAGGAATTTTATGCGCCAACACCGAAGCCACGCGTTTTTCTCCCCAAATCGCATTGCACAATATTTGACAACATTGTAGGGATGGATTGAGGCGTGAATTTGGATGGAAAAGTGGGTCAAATGGGTGGATTTTTGCCTTACCGGTGTCTTGTCATTCTCCTCCACCTTCGGACTGACTGGCTGTGCCTCCGACATCCTCTTATCGCACTTCAACCGCACTTATCCCAGGGAAAAACACTCACTTCGCGTTCACACAACACTCTAGAAGCCCTTTCAAGTGGCTAAACACTGTGCGCTGAGGTGGAAATATGGCTTTTCACGCAATGAAAATTCTCCCGCACGAACTCTCCAGTTCACACCAAAAATCTCGCGCAATATGGCGGCGTCTTCGCGTCGGTCACGTGACCGCCGACAGCGCGCAAATTCCATGGCGGCAAATTCAAAACTGTCCTAAAAGTGTTATACGCGCGGGAAAAACTTTATTTTCCACCAAAATACAGAGAATACAGTTGAAAAGTTAGGAAAATTAGTGTGTGTTGGAGCGTCGGAACCAGAAGCGTGCTCGGTAGTCATCGGAGCACGTGAGAAAAGCCGGATGCGTGGGGGAATGAATGATATAGCGAACTGGACCATTATGTCCCAGCGACATGAGATGCAAACGCGAAGCATTGCGGGAATTCCAGGAGCAGAGGGACGTGGTGGCTTCATCGGGGAAGAGAACGTAGTCTTCGGTGTGATTGAAGACAGCTTGAGTGCTGTGATCCTGTTTCCCAGTGGTTCCAGCGCCGGTGTAAGCGATCAAGCAGCGACTGGTGCTGAGCTCCCAGAGCTTCACGAGGGAATCCTTGCCGGAGGACAGTAGGTACTTCCCGTTCTTGCTGAACGCCACTGAACACACCTCAGCGCCATCATGGGCGGCCGGGAAAGTGTTCACACAGCGTCCACTGACGCCATCCCAGAGTTTTATGGCTCCATCGAGACTTCCGGAAGCGAAGAGTTTAGCCGTCTGGGCGTACTTGACACACGCTACTCCGGCTCGATGCTGCTGTGCTGGGATGGCGCTCACGAAGCACTGAGATGTGGCGATGTCGTACACTCGGAGGACGTGATGATCCGTCCCGACCACCATGAAGTCTCCCGAAGGGTGGAAGGACAGACAACGCACGGGCTCACAGTCGGTGAGGATCTTGTGGGCCTTCTTCACGGACGCCTTGGAGATGTCGAACAACTTCACTGAACAGTCACGTGAGCCGGAAGCGAGAATCTGCTCCTTGGGATGGAACTCCAGGTAAGCCACTTCATCCGTGTGATCGTACAGGGTGCGAATCACCGGATGACCTTGCTGCTCACGTCCCGGATCCAACTCCTCAGGCGCCGACTTGGCCAACATCCGGTCCACATCGAGAATCTTAATGCTGGCATCAACACTGCCGGTGGCCACAAGCTGACCATCGAAGCTGAACGCTCCGGCGCGGCAGGCCTGCTTGTGCGACGTCACGTAGGCCGTCTCGTAGGAGGCGGGCTCGGGAGCGAGACTAGATCCCTCAGTCTCGAACTCCAGATCCAATCCACAGGCGATTTCATCGTAGGAGTTCTCGCGCTTTGTCGCTTCCTCCTGCATTCCCTGGATCATCACGTTCAGCAGGCGATCGCTGGGCGGACAAGGGGGATCCGCTCTCACCATTGTGGACAATTCCACGGCTAAATTGTGATAGCCATCGTAGAAGAGCTGACTAGAAAGGATTCAGGAGAAATTATGAAGAAAATTCCTCAAAACACACTTCATAACCTTACCTTATAATGAGTCGATAGAGAAGCTCCCGGTTCTTCAGCGTTGTTCCACTGTATAGAATATCCATTGCGCTTTCCACTGATGGCTGATAATCTTCTCTCCGACCAGAACTTCCTGGGAAATGTGCACAAATCAAGAAAGCGGTGGATTTGTTTATATTTTGGTTCGCCGTCAACTAAACCCTCAAACTGATATCAGCGCCTCCAAGCGGAAAAAATCTGTGGCGCTATAATCGCCAAAGAGCTTTTATCAGCGATTGTAAACAAAAACACGTGCAATTCGCAATATTTTTGCATTTCTGTGAAAAACTTAACAAAATCATTGCTGAAAAATGGTGAAAATACGGAAACAGCGCAAGAAGAAGTCGTACAACTATGCGGCTAACAGGAAACGCATGAACATGAAGCAGAAGCGCACGGGGAACATCAAATGGTGAGTCAGGGGGATTTTCATCTTTTCGGGAGTTTTTTCTTAACGTTTTGGGGCGCTTTTGCAGTCCTGAGGTGCAGAAGGAGTGGGAGAAGGGTCGACCAGTGAGCAGAAACTTCAAGAATATGGGATTAGCGGGTGATCCGAATGCAGCCATTCCTTTCCGGAGGACTCAACGGGAACGAGTTGAGGTGGTTAAGGAGAGTCTAAGCACAGGAATCATTCCTCCGGATGTCACATCGAACGCCCTGGATCCCAATGCTAAGAGGAAGAAGAAGAGAAGGGTGACAGCGCCTAAAGGATTTGTTGTGGAGCAACTGGAGGAGAATGCCAATGCCTTGAGGGAGAGTGGATTCCGCTTCTCGAAGGGACAAGTGGCTCTGATCTCGCATTATATGGACAAGTATAAGCTGAACTATCGGGCGATGGTGAATGACAAGAAGAACTGCGAACAGGAGACGTGGAAGCAGCTGAGGAGGAAAATCCGGAAGTTCCTGTCGATTCAGGAACACGTGGATGAATATCTCAAGTCGAGAGGACTCATGAAACTCAGCCTGGAAGAGGAAGACTCTGACTCAGACTGAGGTAGGAATTTTTTTTTTCAAGCCTCTTTTTAATTGTTAATTTTTCTCTTGTTCTGATAATTGATTATGTCACATACATTATACATTTAATAGTATATCAACTGCAAGTGTTTTTTTTTTTCTTGAGGATTTTATTCCCAATATAGAACTTTTACTGGTTTAATTTGAGAGAAAAAGTGGATTTCTTGAGTGGATTTTCTTGCCAAGAGGTGGGGGAGACAAGGGGATCTTCTTGTGCAATATTTCTTTTTTTATTTCTCTCAAGAAAATCCCTCAAATTTTTTTCATAATGGAAAACACGCAACGAATTAGTATTTTAATCCTAATAAAATTCTTTTTCCAATTGTCATCAAAATCAATTCTACAATAAATTTATAATATAGTATTTTTTTTGCTTAAATAGAAACTTCTCTCGACCTTATTCTTTGCTCATTTCACAAGCATCACATTTTTTTCGCCTTCGGGATGACTTCTCACATGCTCTGTCTTTTCTCTTCTCTCCATTCTGAATTTTTCTTTTGCTTGTCTTTTCCAAATGGGAAAGTGTGGATGATTCAAAGTGGAATGGGGGATGCAATAGCAAAGGGGGAAATATTATGGAGGAAGAAAATGTAGAGATTTTATAGGAAATAATTTGTACAGCTGAGTTTTATAGCACGTTCAAGCTGTCCAATTTTATAGGAAGACGAAGATAATGTAAAAATTATAGCATTATTAAAGGTTTATATAGCACAAATCTTGGTTGGATTTTTATAGCAAAATGTGGAAGATGTTAAGTTAAGGCAAAAGTGAAAAGAATGCCATAATAATGGCCGGCAAATCCAATTTATTCTAATATTTCAGTCGTCAAATGATTTATTAAAGAATATTCAATAGGAATTTCTCAAAAAATCTTCAAAAATGAATGAAAAATACGAGTAATCCATTTAAGGCGAGGTTCAGCCATTCCTAGTCCTTTTCTGCGTTTTTTTATGTTTTTCAAACAAGAATTTTCTGAAAATAACCTGCAAGAGAACAGTCAGGATTTGGGTTTTTGGAAAATTCTTTTAACAAAATCTTCTGAAACACTGAAAAAATTGAATTACAGTGGAAATTTGATGATTTATTGCTGAGAAATATGACTAAACAGCATTCGGCTGTAGAAATCAGTTATTAAAATGGCTGCCGATAGCGTGTGGATTACACGCATTTTTAGGTTATCCATACAGGTTTTCTCAAAAATGAATAATTTTAAATAGAAATGCAAGGAAATTTGGTATTTTGATGCTGAAAACTGAGTTTTGAGATTAAATCAAGGATTATATCGCAAAATGGATGCTAGCTGTAAATCCGCCATCTTGTTTTATAGGAAGTTGATATTTTTTATAGCAAAAAATCAGTTGAAACAACCATAATATCTCCCCCTCAGGAGGTAAATTGTTTCAGTGAATATTCTGTGCATGGAAGGCAATTTGGGTTAATTTTAAGGGGATTCTTTTCTCGTTTCCTCAGAGTAAATGCATTTTCTTGTGGGAGATTATTGCTGAATATATTAAGGGGGTTGGGGGTAGTCGCTCCATGCACAGAATCTCACAATCTCAGGAGGACGTGTGGCTTTGCTGGGTGGTTGGGGGTTTGCGTGCGGGTAATGTGGAGGGAAGAGGTGGGACTAGTGGTTAGCATGATGGTGGTGTGGCACAACCGGATGAGAATATTCTAGTGGTGGATGCGGGGAAGTTGCTTGGAATGAGATGTGCGCGTTGGTTGGGGCTTTTCCTGCGGAACGCCTTGCGGTGGACACGATAGACATGGGAGGAATGTAAGAGTGTGAGGATTGTGGATTCTCCACTTCTGCACTTATCACCATCCCGGACACTTGCGAATGATTCAACGGTCAAGTAGATGTACATGATGGCTTGAGAGACGATAGCAGCAATAGTGTCTAGTAATTGGTTGTTGCTTGAGTATTTGCTTGCTGTGAGTGAGGGGCCCTCTAGTTATTTCTTCTTCTGGGCCTTCTCGGCGGCCTTTGTGACTTTACCAGTGGTGGACTCTTTGAAGTTCACCGACTTTATCACGCCCACCGCCACAGTTTGGCGCATATCGCGCACGGCGAATCGCCCAAGTGGTGGGAATTCAGAGAAACTCTCCACGCACAGGGGCTTCGTTGGCACGAGATTCACGATGGCGGCATCGCCAGA
>CAKKOB020001923.1:0-14124 GCA_918844115.2 Phlebotomus perniciosus
CGAAAAGTAGAAAAAGGACTTTTAGTGGAAATTTAATTTCCACTAAATGTCACGGGAAAAGGAAAAGAACTTTATCTGGTTATTCAATTAATTTTGAACAAGATAAAACTTTAGCGTTGATAAGAATAATTTAGGATAGAAGATGGAATATTGAGGAAGGGGGAAAATTCTGTAAAATATAGTATAAAATTTTGGGAAGTTTCCGGTGTCCTATAAAATTGCGTGAAAAGTTGGAGTTTTTATAGGAAAGATATCAATTTTATGGCAATTTAAAATTGAAGTTTTATTCGTTTTATTATAACAGGCTAGTAACGGTTTCTTTACAAAACAGAGCAAATCTTCACAAAAAGCTCTTTTATACTGTAATTTTTTTCCAAAAAAGAAGCTGATATAAAACATCAATTTTTTCATCCATAAAAATTTCATCGTTTCCTATAAACGCTATAAACTCACCTTAAAATTTCAAACAATCAATAGCATCAACTGTCTCCTGAAATCCCTTACCGAAAAATAAATTGCAATCTGAGGTAAAACTGAAGCTTTGAAGTTGGATTGAAAACCACATTTTAATTCACTATTTATATTTATTTCTCTTCTGTATTCTCTTCAGTACATTCAATTATTATTTCTACTGTTTCTTTTGTCTTTCTGTGAATGTTTTTTTTTTTATGTACAAGAACTAAAATGAAAGAAACATTTTTTAGAGTGGGAGAAAGTGGCTGTTATCCTTACGAATGTTTCACCTCTTTATTGAGAATAGAGTTGAGCTCTATTGTCTACATTTTCTCAGTAAGATATATGAAAAGGTTTCTCTTAAATTGTTTTCAATGAGAATTTTAAGTTTTTTTTTAAGTTGTTTTTATTTTAAAATTCAAAGAGCAAAAATTACGTATTTCTCTACAAAACTGTCAAAATTGTAATCTTTAAACGTCACTGTCAGTTGTAATTGTCTCAAATTTTCTGCGTTTTTCATCTTCTATTATAATTTATTATGAAATCTATTTGCTTCAACATTTTCCTATTAAGAAAACTTGTGCGATTTTTAAATTTCATTGAATTTCTTCTATTGGTCAACAATGAGGTGTAGACAATTGTTTGTTAGAGCCCAACTCACAGGTGAACAAAACGACCAATTTGAGGTGAAAAACACAATTTTCATTTCATATTCTCTCTCTCCTCTCCGTTCCACTACAAAAATACACTAATGGATTTTTTCTTCTCCTGAAACTTCACCTATTTCAATGGTTAATTTATTATTGTCCCTCTGGAATGTCTCTTTTTTTTTACCTCACGCTTGATTTCCCCATTTATTTTCACCCTCATTGTTAGGGGGTGAAAGAAAAAGAGTGCGGGGTGAAATCGTTGGCCATCAAATTGGTGAAATTATCTAGGAATTTGGGAACCATTGAAGCAGGAGGATATTTTGCTGAAAAAAAATGTAACAAACTCTTCCAAACAGATTAACTTTTTCATTCTGTACAACCGGGAGGGGATTTTGTGATAAAATTCACATTTATACTATCCTACAATTTCACTGAAAGAAATTTCTTGATATAGTCAACTAAAGACCTTGGTTGAACCATCAAAAGTCTATTGTTTGTAAATTTTTGTAATGTTTTGTAAATTTAACTAATCTTTCATTGGTTAAATTGTTCAATCATCGATCATTTGACCAAAGTTTACTTAATTTTTCGGTTTTCTTAGTCATTTATTAACTGAGCGCCAAAATTTTTCTTTTCCGACAAAACATTTGTTAAATTAACTAAATTCAACTATTTATTCAAAATTTAATCTCCTAAATAAAAGACATCCTTTTGTTGATTCAACCAAGTTTTTCGCTCAATCCAACCAATTTTTCTTTCAGTGTTCAGTAAATTCATTTTATTATCTATATCTCTAGCGGGCTTGTCTTCACACGAAAATCTCCTTTCACAATCTTCGATCGCTGTGATCGGTATTCCACTCATCGGACTTCCCAATGATTCCGGAAGTCTGAATATCTGGTCCACCTCCCACTTCCAGCAAATCATTCTCCCTCCGGTTGTCCGGATACAGGAGTCCAACATCGCTTCCGCCCAGATTCTGGATGATCGCGCTGATATTTGTGCCGATATTCTGCCTCTTGATGGGCGTTATGTTGAGATTCTTGGGTGACTTGGGCTTGTGGAAGTGCTGCTGCTTGGAGTAGTTTCCCATCTCAGGATGCAGATGCTCATAGCCGAGGGTCAGGGGAGTATTCTCGAACTGATTCGTCTCCTTAATGACTTCGTATTGGGCGTCTGGGGCGAGGAAGACATCCTGTTGGAGGTTCTTCGTGGACCTCCGATGAGCTTCCTGGCTCTGCTCATTGGACGAATAGGGAAAGGAGGCGACAAAGTTAGTTGAGGCGCACTCGACAAACTCCCTGTAGCCACTGGCACTAGGCGTAGCCGGTGAGAGATCCGTGAAGTCAGTCTTTTCTCCCGAATCCGCAGAGCACATGCTCTGCCGTGACATGTCCTTGTGGATGAGCGATGGTCTGGGCGCCGGAACCACCAGTCGCTTCTCCACGTAGTCCTCCGGGATCATCTGGGGAAAGGGCAAGCGACTACGAATGCTAGTCTCACGCTTCCCAAATCTCTGCACCAGGTAGTCCTCGGCGTCCTCCTTGCTCTCCTTCAGTTCCTTCCGCCTCTGATTGGCGTCCTCGTAGTAGTTGTCGTTCTTCACGGAGATGTTACAGCAGCTGCTCACATCGGCGAAGTATACTTCCGACTCGGTGGGCTCCATCGCCTTCATTCCGCCTCCCTCGTGCTGCTCCCCTGGATCCACTTGGGTCTGGAAGCCTGAATTCTCTACTCCAGTCTTGATGCGTCGCGTCTTGGCGTGACTTGTGTTGGCCAGTTGGGATCCGTCTGCAAAAAAAAATAAAATTAATTGATAAAACTTATTTAAACTTATTGCAAATTCAAAAACCTTTTAAAAGAATACCCACAAGCCGAACTTTAAAAAAAAGCATTTATAGAAGGTCTAGGTGCGGTTAGGGATTTAGGATAGGGTGTTTTAGTTGCAACTTGTCTGGATTTTATCAAAATCGGTCCATAAATAACGGAGATAAAGCTCAGTCAAGATTTCAACTTAGACTCTTCATATCTAAGGTCAGGGTATATGCCTGACCTATCTTTGAAAAAGGCCTAGCCTAGGCCCCATCTAACATAAGAACCTAGTAGAATACTTCCCAAATTTCATTCTTGTGACAAAAATCCTGAAAAACTAAGTTTAAGCAATCCCAGGAACCCTTACCTTGTGACGTGGAAGCTCCTGGTTCGTGGTACTCATTCTCTGAGGGATGCATCAGATCCTGAGATGGTCCACTGAAGACATTTTGAACGTTGATTCTGGTCACTGGTTGATTAGGCCCAATACTTTTAGCGCCCATTTCCACCCTCTTCTTGGTCTTCCTCACCGGCAGGGTGTTGGAGAACCTATCCCGGGGTCCGTCACTGTCTGACGGGGTGTTTTCGTAGTTGTCCTTGGTCTTGAAGGCCGTCGCCTGGGTTTGACGCTTCAGCAGGTTCCGGTGGGCTTGCTGTTGCGGACAGAAGGGCTCCATTGAGTGACTGTCCGTGGAGGAGCTGTGCTGATGACACTCCAGAATGGCCAGATTGGCCTGCTGCTGGGGCTCCATCACCTGCTGACAGACATTGGGGTGGATGTACTGGTAGCGACCTCGTCGGGCGGGACTGTTGGGATCACTATAGGGCGGTGGAGGGCCCCACACCCCATATGGTGGGCCCCCAATCACGCTGTACCCCCCATTGGCGGCCGGATTATTCTGACCGACCTCCACAACGGGGGTGTTGCTGAAACCGTACTGAGAGTCAGGGCTGGATGGGGTGGGTCGGAAGCGTTGAGGCTCATTCCTTTGCCACGGCATTCGAGGCCAGCTCCATCCTCCAGGTGCGCGATTCCTCTGACCATGTCCTGGATTGAGACTCCTCACGCCTCCCACAAGCTCATCCCCACCCGGATTGGGAGAGTAGAAGTTCCCCGCTTGGCCGGGAGTCCAGAACCGTCCGTCTCCGTCCCAGGGATAGGCCGACGGCATGGCTCCTCGATGACTGTGGCATTGCTCGCAACATCGACAAGGACCCCCGCGGGGCGTTCCAATTATGGAGGGTCCCGCCCCAGGAGGAACTCCCGGTGGGGGTGGTTGGCCTGTGTACAGGGATCTGCAGCGCAGCTCCAACTGCTCCCAGTACATGTTTTTGCGCTCGTGACAAAGCAACTGATAGCCTAGCATGCACGTGAAGACGGAGACCAAAACTCCAGCCACGGATAGGCCAAAAACAGCCCGCAAGCAGGAGTACAGGGATCCGTGAACTATCCCGCAATCCGAGGCTGCTTCGAAGACGAAGCGAACTCCTGGGAAAGAGAGGGGTTCATTAGGAATTATCGTCAGTTTAAACCAAAGTGGCTTTTTAAATAAGTTTTTTTTAGTATGTTTGCAAATGTTTGTAAAATTTACAAACTTTTACAAAGATTTGATTAATTTGTTATGAAAACTTAAAAACTTGAGTAATCTTTGAACTAAGGAACTCACCTTCATCCACTTCCTCAACCTGGGAGTCCATCACCACTGAATAGCAGGTGCACGTGCGAGTTTTGGCTTGATACTCGCACTCCCGCAGCGCCTGAAGACGACTCATGTGGAGCACAGTTGTCGTCACCGTTACTAGGGCGCACGTGAGGGCCGAAGCCAGAGCACAAGCTCCCGTGAGCTTTATCTGCAATGCCACGAAATTAACGAGGAGTCTAGGAGATGAGGAAGACTTACTCACCAAGTAGCTGTAGCGATTGCGTCTCTTGGCTAAACTTATAACACACAGTCCAGTCAGCATAAGCTGTAAAAGAAGAGGAGAAGTATTAGATTTTCATGATTTCTTTTCATCTTAAAGAAATTGGGATAAAGGAGGAAAATTTCGCAATATTTATTATACATATTGTTTTAAATTTCCCAGTTATTTCCCCCTTGATTCCGATTCCCATTATGGATGCTGATAATCTGCCATTTAGCGATGATTTATTTATTCAAATCATGTCGAGGACGCTCCATATCTACGCTTTTCTCATGGCAAGGGGGAGATATCATAATTCAAATTCAAAGTGATCACTTCAATGAAATCTTTTTTAGAGAGTTTTTAACTGTGAGTTAACAATTCATTTTGAACTTCTTGTAATAAGTATTATAAAATTTTAAATATTTATAATTGTTCCGTTATCATACAATGGGTGTACGCATTTTTCCACGTAATATTTCCCCCTTGTCTCGTGGAATGTATGAGATTTTGTCCCTCCCGGAAAATTGTCGTAAATCACAATTCTGAAGGAAAAGAGCAAGTCTTTGTCTGTGGACAATGTTCACAAAAGTGGGTCGTTTTCTTAGTATGTGGAAATTGCTATGTTTAAGCATTTACTCTCTAAGTCTAGCTGACTCGTCCTGTGTTCAATGGATAGGGAGACGGATTGCTAGAAGTTTCGATAAGATCGTAAATCCATTTCACCAGGTAAATTAAACACTAAAGTGTCACAAATTAACTCCGTTCATCTTGTCTGTCACATGGATTGTTTCCTGGGATATGAAATTGGAAAGTTGTTGATCCGTTTTCACCTCAGTCGATTTATTGAGTTAACTCAATGGGTGAAGGATTAGATTGCAAATATATATCATGTTGAGCTTTGAATGCAAAACTTTAATCTCCATAAGATATGTGGGGGGGGATATGGGAAAGTTTCTTGTTTTCCACCCTCTTGGCCAACATTTCCCACAACCCTCCTCCCCTCCCGAGGGGCCTCACCATTAATGTGTGAAAGTGGAAAATTATTCAGACGTGCAGACGGAGTCATGAAGCAATAAGCACCCCCAGAGAGGGATTTTGAATCATTGGCTGGGTGGGGTTTTGGGGAGGAATTACAAAGTTTGGTCTCTCGAAAATCATCGGGAAAACTTGAATAGATTTCCTTGAGAATTTTCTCAATTTCACACACAACAAAACTTTTACGAATGCCAACTCAATAAGTTTGCCATAAGGAGCACCTTCTGGGTCCAGGGAGCTGTTGTTCTTCCCTGATCAAAATTACCCGCCCACACTGCGCGCGGAAAAGCTTTTCGCCATCACACTAATTAATTGGCAAAGAAATTTTCAATAGCTCTCTCCACTCATGAGAATTCAAGGGGGAGATGTTATGGTCAAAATGATGTACAGTGCTTTCAGAAAGAAATATGAAAGCTTTCCAAGTCACTCGTTTTTTCGGAAAGCTTGATGATATGTTTCTGTAAAAGCTCTCAAAAATTTTAAACAAAGAAATATCTAATGAAAGCTCAAAGCTTTTCTTTCAGAGCAAAAGGAATATTCAATTCTTGTTAAAAGCTTTTAAAGGTTTTATTCTGAAAGCTTTAAAAACTTTTAGACTTCAAAATTATCAGGAAATATCTCACAAAGCTTCAAAGGATTTATATAGAAAATCTTGGAATGATCTTCTAAATCTCGAAGCTTTATTCGAAAAGTTTTGTTCAAAAAGCTCGGTTTATAAAGAAATGCTAACGCCTAGATATTTTATACATATTATATATCCAGGTACGTTAATTTTTTTAAAAGCTCGTAAATATTTTGGAATATCTTTAAAAGTTCTAACAATTTTTCAAAACTGTCCGAAAGCTTTACGAATTTTTTAAAAGCTTTTATAAATTACTTTTAAAACTTATACAAAAGTATGGAAAGCTCTAAAGTAATTTTTACAAGCTCCTTGAGTTCAATTTATCCAAATTAATAGAAAAATATAAACAAAATAGTTTGTGATTTTTATTTACTCTATACTTCCAATTACTCTCGCGTATTTCCATTCGACTGTACGCCACTTCCTATCATAATATCTCTCCCTTGTGAGAACCCCTTTCTGGGCGTATAAATCAGAAGGGTGGTAACTCGTGCTTTTCCCACTCATCAGCTAAAGCACGTTGGATGGTGAGTTGATGAAGAATCCAATTAGGAAGCCACCTTTTATCCTCACCTAAATTGTTACTAGGAGGCCAACTGAAGGTAAAATGAGAAACTCTTACAAATGTTAATAGGGATTTTCCTCAATAAATCTTCCACGGACCAGCACAAAAATGTATGTCACAATAGCAAAAATTCCTTTTCCCGCAGAATTTAAAAGAGAGCAAGCTGGTTCCCTGAGTCTAAAGTTTGAAAAGTTGGGGATGGTTTGGGGAGGGTTGGGGATAAGGTCGTAAAATTGGCGTCAGTCTGGAGCTGACGATGTGGATGTCTCCAATGATTTCCACCCCCAGAGGGTGATTTTCATTGTGTCACGCCGTTAAAAAAGGGAGTCGCGATGATTGCACTTGTCGGGATTTTCTGGGCTTCAAAGAAATCAGAGGTGTAATTTAAATTACACGTAAAAAAATGTTTAAGGGGGGATATTCAAAAACTAACCTGGATAAAAAGGTTTCCATGAACCAATTTTTGTTAAAAATATTTCAAATAATTGCTATTAAAATCTTCAATTGAAATTCGATATTATCCAAGTTATACCGGTAACTTTTATATACCTGGATAACTTGGATAAACTATTAAAAGTGTGATGTAACGATTTTTCTTTCGCTGACTGTTGATATTCCACCCCATAAGTATTTCAGTAATATTTGATGCAGATTTCACCTCTTTTACTGAATTCCCTGGGCTGTAGGAAAATCCCTTGAGGAAAATACACTCAGGAGGTATTTTAGCATTCTTTGCCGCTTCACTGAAACGCACATTTACCTCTAAGGAGGAGATTTTTCTCCCTCTTGAGACACGTGGGTTGGAAAAAAGCGGGAAAGCGTGGCAAAATGAGAAAATTTGCAGGATGTTTTGTGCCTCAATTGCACTAAATACAAATAAAAATGTTCTCCCCGGAGTGGGTGGGGAGCGAAAGTGGGAGGGAAAAGTGTCTGGTATTGTCACGGACGGAGGCTTTTAGCAATTGTCTGATTTTCCTGCGTGTTTCCCTTATTTACCAGGTTATTAACGCACCCAGACATAATTCACACATTTTCCCACTATAAATCATGAAAATTGCCGAGACAAATTTTTTTTCTTGCCAGCAGAGCCGGAAAAAGGGGAGAACATAAAAGCGTGACTCGATGAAGAAATCAGTAGATGATAAAATTTCCTCTCTCGACTGGTTATTTTTATTCTTTTCGTGTTATGAAAAGGAGCTTTTCGAGGCGAACAATTTTTGTCCATTGTTAGCAATTTGGGTGGAATGGAATTTAAACTGTTGCACAAAAGAGCTTGAGATAAAATGCTTTTCCCACCCTCACATCTTCATTATCTTACTTTTGCGAGCAATTCTCAACTTTTTCGTGTATCTCTTCTGATATTTTCGCTGATTTTTCACCCTCTGGCCATGTTTGGATAAATCAACATTCTCAATGGGGGTTGGAAATTTTATGCTGTGTGGGACTTTTGCGAAAAGATGAACGAATGATATAGAGAAGTTTTTTGGGGAGAATTTGCGAGGACTTTGAACTCCCAGTTGGAAAACTGGGGGAAAATCGATGGGGGAAAAGCAACTTAAGTTGTCACAAAAAAAATCTCTTTCTCAACATGATAAGGAAATTTATAGACTTCCTAATCGATTTTGTTCTCTAATTAATCCTACACAATTATCTCTGTTCACTGGTAGAAAATAAATGGATGATTTTTCTCTCAGTGTTTGAATTCCTATCGTATTTATTCGATAATCCCAATATCCTTCCAGATTACGTAAAGGAAAGCACAATGATATACTCTTTTAGACATTTTTGAATGGTTTTTGATGTGGAAAAAGAAGGTAAGAAATGCGCATTTTTCCCTTGTTGAATTTATTAAACCTCCCCTGGAAAATATAATTTCAAATTGCTTCCGCCACAACAAATATTTCTCCTGAATTATTGATTCCCCATGTTTTGTCAATACCATAACTTATTGACTTTGACTCAATAGAAATTTGCTATTCCATCAAATATGAATGTTTCAATTATTTCCACTACATTTTGTCCAGGGCAAAAGGGGGCGGCGGAAGTGTCACCCACTTTGGGCTTTTTGCGACTATGAAACAATTAACCATGTCCATTTATCATGGGAATCGAAGACGGATTTTGGGGTTGGGCTGATTGGGCAATTGTGATGACCTGTTTTTCCAACTGATGCCTGGATGGAGTCAATATTTCCATTCTATTTCTGCGGGATATTAAATATCGCACGCAATTTTCCAATAATCCAAATATATAGCAGGTGTGGGTGTGGGGAAATTGATTTTCCAATCCAGTCACATATTTTCACATGAGGTGTGATGAAGGAAATTTCATTTGTCAATTTATGCCAGTGATGGAAAATGTGCCTCGATGTGAAAGTTGAAGGGTGATAATATTCTGCGTAGAGGACAGATTCTTCATTTCCATTCGGTTTAACTTGTATTCCCATATTCCTTGTTGTTTGGACTGAGTAAAATAAGTCGTTGTTCTCGCAGAGACAGTATTTAGGGCGCTACACAAATTGGAACCCTAATTTTTGAAGATGGAGGCTTAATTTTAGCACCGTTAAGTTTGAATTTAAACCTTGGCAAAGATTGAAAATTGGTCAATAGCTTTAGAAGCAAAAAGAACAATATACTGATATGTCAGCATGATCTATATTCAAGCACGCGTTCTAGTTATCAACAAGCAACAAGCTTGCTAGAAAACCGGAATAACGGATAAGCTAGCTAGAAATAATCATTCGTGCTTTAGCAAATAAATTAACAAAGCGATCTAGAAATAAGACTTAAGCGTGCTTAAAGCAGATGAGCTTAATATAAGCTTGCATATTTAAGCTGATGTATCAGCAAAACTTGCTAGAAATAAGTACGCATGCTTATGTTGATATATATCTACAAATTTTTTTTTAAATATTAGAACGCGTTCTTAATATAAGATTGTCTAATATTTATTCCAAAAATCAAAAGAATTTCTCCATTGTGGTTCAAAGGGAAGCCCCAAGGGAAGCCCAATTTCCATAAGGTGAACGCAATTGCCAGAAAATCGGAATAGCGGATAAGCTAGCTAGAAATAAGCATTCGTGCTTAAGCAAATTAATTACAAAGCGATCTAGAAATAAGACCTAAGCGTGCTTAAAGCTGACGAACTAAAAATAAGCTTGCATGCTTAAGCTGATGTATCAGCAGGCATATTTAAGCGGACAAATTGGAAAAGCAAACTATTATAGAAATAAGTACGCGTGCTTATATCTACAAAACGTTCTTAAATATTAGAACGCGTTCTTAATATAAGATTGTCTAATATTTATTGCAAAAATCAAAAGAATTTCTCCATTGTGGTTCAAAGGGAAGCCCAATTTCCATAAGGTGCACGCAATTGCTTATCTTGACCTTTTTTTCCTCGGCTGTGACATAATGGAATTTTCATCCCACTGACACCCTTTTGTTGACAAGAAAATATGACGTTTTAGTAAATCGATGAATATATGTTTCCGTGCTTCTTCCTTCGGTATCCGTGAGTGATATTCTCCCAGAAACCCGTCAATATTGCGTCAAGCTACAGTTTCCACATCTCTTATTCCCTGCAGCCTTGCAAACAGGACAAGATAGTGAAGGATTTCTTTCAAATGGGAAATACTATTCAATTCTATTTCCATTTGGTTGTCGTGAGTGAAAAAACGATTTTCTGAATAAATTTTGAGGAGAGGAAATAAATCTTTGGTCCAAGAAATTTCCATCCAGAGTCAAGTTTAATATTTACAACCAACTCTCCTTGAATTTATTGTGAAGCACTTGAAGAGACACACTTGTGAAAATTGATGGAAAAATCCATTCGGATGTATCCAATTGAAAACCGCCAACATCCGTAACGGAAAGTTATGTATAAGGGTTATCAAGGAATGAAGAATTTCTGCATTCATCTCAATCTTTCTAGTCTCTATATTTTTCCTTTCACTCTATTTCACCCTCTATCATATCATGGAAATGAATTTCCTTCAAGGAGGGAAGGAAGGGAGGGGCTTCTGAAAATGCGAACAAGCTGGAAATTGAATAATTCCCTCAAACATTCCCCTGTAAGTCGTGTCTGAGGTGGATAGGAAAAGTCTCTCCGTGCCATTTCCATCCGCATTCTCCACAGTTCTTGGGAAATCCCTCCCCCTTTTGATAGGATCGGTAAATACATGAGTTTGTGCATGGGCTGAGGAAATGGAACTTTAAATAACGCTGAGAACTTTTAGTAATTTATTGTGAGAGAGAGAGAGTGCAGAAAACTTTGCGAAGGGGATTCCCGGAGTTGATTCTAAAAGGCTAGAGAAAACTACGCCCCAACAACACAAGAGACAATTTCTCGTATTAATTATTCAGTCAAAACCAGAGCATGACGCTTATTTCTCAATGAAAATCCTCTTTTATTCATTTACTCCTCATTGAATTGCTGCCAGTGTTTAACATCGCAACTTGCATTTGCAATTTCACGGTAATTCCTGCACCTTCCACTTTTGGGAAAATCCTTTTTCAGGTGAATTTCACAGAAATGAGCATTTACAGGGTTAAAAGAATTATTTATTTATATTTTGCATGTAAGAATAATGTTGAAAGGATTAAATAAATTGTGAGAAATTTATATTATTTTAAAATTTTAAAATGAATTTAAAAAGAAAATAGACTGCAATGTCTGCAATTTTTCAAAATATCAGAAAAATATTTTTTTACCCCGTAAACAATAGTTAAAAAGTTGAAAACGTAATAAAATCTCCCATCTCTGACAATCAATAAAATCCCCAGGAAGATTCTTATAAAACTTTTGCATAATTCCAATTGTTGTTCTACTGCATTTTCTTCGGACAGTTTATTCAAATGATGATCCGTCCAAAAATTCGAATTTCCGCAACATGTCACTCAAAGTGTCGTTAAAAAGTCATTATGTTAGATTATTCATTTTCGCGGACGCGCTAATTAAATAAAGTCTGAAGCGTGGCAGATAATTTTTTATCGAAATTGCCGAGTTTCATTTAATTGAATTTTTCATCCCGCCAAGAAAAATCCCCTCGTCATTAATGTCAACACATTTTGGCTTCTCGCACATTTGAAAACGTCGATGGTGAGGATTTTAATGTTTAAGACGTTTAAGAGGTATAATTTTAATCTTCTGCTTTAATTCAGTCGCACAAACCGCGAAGAACTAGGCGGTAAATGCTCTATTCGTTTTCTTTGAAAGCTTTCTAAAATTTTCAAAATTATTCTCAGAAAAAGTTATTTGGGATTTTCAACTTTTCTAAAAGCTCTATAACCAATAAGAGGATTACCAATTTTTTTTTAAAGTTTTTTGAAATTATTTAAAAGCTTCGCAAATCCTTCAAAATATCAGTAATTTCTATCTTAAAGATTGTTTTAAAAATTTAAAGAATCAAAATTAATTCGAAACTTCCTAAATAAGTTTTTAAAACTCACAAAATGACTTAAAAGCTTATCAAAATTTTAAAAAATAAACTCGTAAAATCGAAAAAGCTTTTAATCTCTCCATAGAAAGCTTTCGCTTCATTTAACTATAATTTCTCCCCCTTGAATTCAACATTTTATGGACACTCCTAATTAGCGACGTTTTCGTATTTTCTGATTTGAAAAATCAATACAACATGAAAATGAAATTAATGTGCAAAATAAATGACATAAGCACAAATTAAACTCAACAACTGACATTATGAAAAACATTTCGAAGCATTATGGTGAGAGAGACATTTTCGAGTGTTTGAATTTTGGATGTTGAGTACGAGTAGAATTTTAATTAAAGTGGCAAAATGACGAAATAATTTTTCACAATGAAACATTTTCCCCCCTCAAGTGTTCTAATGTGGCAATTATAGTTTTGAGAGACTCTGCACAATTTGCCGCTTAAAGTTTAATTAATACTGAATTTACTTGGTGGAAAATTTCAATTTCCTCCCCCGCGCGTGAAAGGCTTCAGGGCCCATCATGCGTGTGTTTATCGAAATTTCACCCATTTCCGGCAAGAATGGATGGAAAAAAAATCGAGAGGTGAAAAAAAATTTACGATAAAAAAGCGATGCGAAAAGTAACCCACTTTTGCCTCATTCCATCACAATTTTGTGTTCATTTTCTGATTTCCCAGGGGGGTTGAGATTTCGAAAGGGTGGGAATGGGATAGAAAGGAGAGAAATATTGACGGAAGAAATATTCCCCGAAAAGCTCACAATTTCTGCTTTTGAAGGAAATGCTATAGGGTGGCTTGCCCACATTATGACCTATTGAAAATGAATTTAAAAAACCGTTTCTATTTTTCAAAATCGCTTGACAAAAAGCTTAATGATTCGGGAATTATAATATTTATAGCGAAGATATAAACATAGTACTCTTTATTTAAAGTCCTATTATTTAGCCGAGACACAAACCATCTTTCAAGTCAGCGCCAATAAATTTTTTTTAAGGAGTTTAAAATTCAGAAATAAAAGAGATAACCGCGATAAAGTATAAAAGAATATATTTTGTCATGTCCAAAAAGATTTTCCTTCAATCAATACTTCCAAAATATCGATGGCCATAAGTGGTTAAAAGGGTGTCCATAAGTGGTTATGCAACCCTATATTCAAAATCTGGAGCAACCTGAATATGATTTGAATGGGAATTTCATTGAAAATGGAATGTTAAACTCACCAGAGTGGCAGGAACAAAGGTTGGGATGGTTTCGAAGTACGACATGGTGCTGGTGTGGGTCCTCAAGGTGAAGTGTACGGGAAGGAAGAGCATTCCCACGAGAGATGACGAGATGCCACAAATGGCACACCAAGCTATGTACTTCCGGTTGCCAGCAGAATGTGGAGCTGCAATAGAGATCAAACATCATCATTCTGAAAAATTATGGCTCATGGCAACATGAATAGCACATTGTTTTTTCGTCCAACTAAACCCCCCACAGAGCTTTTTCCCGCATGATTTCCCGGCAAGGTCGCGTTTTTTCACCCGGAAAATGTCGCCAGCTGTAAATTTGAATGTTTCCAACACAAAAAAAGAACCACAGTTTCTTCCATTTTCATCGTCACTGTGAGTCGGAGGGAAAAAGCTTTT
>CAKKOB020001925.1:0-16799 GCA_918844115.2 Phlebotomus perniciosus
AAAAAATGATGGTGCATTTGGGAGAATGAGGGAGACAACTATGGAGAGAAAATCCCTCAAATTGGAAAAGCCGTGCATGGGAGGGTGAAATTTTTCCACCCCTATGGTATTCCCGGGACTGAAGAGGGTTCGATATTGAGTGTATTCCGCACACACTCATATATCCAATTTTATTGGCAACAATTTTCTATCAATCATCCACTATTGATCCACCAGAATTCTTGCGTTCTCGCGACGAATATCCCGGGTATTTTGTTTTGTGGGTGGTATGGGGTGCTTGATGTATGTTTCATGTGAACATATCTAGCATTATACCCCAGCCCACCCACTCCGGATCACATACATGTGGGTGGGCTTTTTTCCTACTCGCTGTATGTTTTTTTTTTTACGGAATTGTGTGTTGTACATATGTGAAGTTTTTGGGAAGCTTTCCACATTTTACATCCCTTGGTGGCCCTTCCTCCCGCCGCACACCCATCACACACAAAAAGACACCATCAATCGTGAAAATACCTGAGACACGAATTTTCCAAAAAGGAAAATAATATACAACACCCAACTCTTCTGCCCAAACAACCCTCTCGAAGCTCGTTGCCAACTTCCGCAAAAAAAACTTATGCCTCACACACAACCCCCTCCCAAATTGAAATCGGTCAAACGGTCCCTTATGAGCAAATTATAGATAACACTGGACAAGGGAGCGCCCACAGTGGAGCAGAAATGGTGCAGAACCCTCCGATTGTGGCGGAGATTTGGTGGAAACTAAGAGAGTGCGTGGTACACTCGACGCCCCTAAATGAAAATGAGTTGAGTAGGTTATACTCGCCATACATGTGTGTCTCAATTAACACTAAGATTGAAGCGCTTTGCCAGAAATATTTAATGGCGCGGTGCTCCGACGCTCACATTAGCGTCACGATGCCGCACACAAGTGAGAGTGAAAGTGAGCGTCGGCCGTGGGTGCGACGAGGACGGCGGTAGACGCCACCCCGTCATTTTCATCGTCCCCGGAGCACACACTGCCATGTTGTTCCTGCGCCCTGAGCCTCGGCCTGGCGTCACCATCTCTCTGCCTCATTTTCCGCGCACACCCGACAATGGCTCTGTATTGGTTGACGATGCCATCCCTGTGTTTGATTGCACCTAGAGGTGGTCAAGTGGTGGCATTCCCGACTGACTGTTAAGTAATTTAGTGGTAGGTCCTAGATTTAGGCTTTGGACTTATGTTCTAAAACTAGTCCCGGACTTAGATCTTGGTCCTCTTGTATTACAGGTTTAGGATTCAGATAAATTTTGTGGTCATTTCGTAGACTAAGTCTTGAACTTAGGACCTGAACATTATTACAAGTTAACGGTTCAAATGAACCTGGACTTCGGCCCTAGATTTAGACTTAGGCTTTCGATCGAATTCCAGGACCTACGTTCAAGGTCTAAGTCCAGAACTTAGGGTACGAAAATAACATAAAATTTATCTGAATCCTGAACTTGTAATAAAGTCCAAGGTTTAAATCCAAGTCTTAGTTCAGAACATAAGTTCAAAGCCTACAATCTAAACAAAGACTTAGGCTCTGGACTTTATTCCAAATTAACGATTCAGATGATAGGATTCAGAGTAAAGTAAAGTAGAAGACCTAATTTAAAGTCGATTAATTCAAACACACAGTCTAGTCAAAGATCTTGATTAGGATTAGAACCTTAAGATAAACCTATTTACAAATTTGGATCACCAGGAAAATTCTGGTTTAGGTTCATCTCATTACATCCCGAAAACTAATATAGGATTAATAAAAACGAAACTTTTGGTAAAATCCAAGTTCAAGGAACAAGTTCCTAATTGCACATATCCCCTAAATTAATTCAGTTTATTCAAAAAAAGATCTTTGTAAAGCTTTATTTATCCACCCCTTGCTATACCTCTGGAGAATGAAAAGATGTACAGCACCTTCAAAAGCCATTTCCTCGCTCGCTCACCACGATAAGACGAAAAGTTATTTTATAATACACCTTTGGATGGAAAATTTTCCCTGAGATGATGTGGCAAAAAAGCACCCAGGAGATTGTGCCGGGGCACCCTCCGGAGAAGAGTTTTCCACTGCCTGAATTTTCAGGGTGGTTGAAAATGTGGATGTATTGGTGTGCGACAGAGACAAAATGGGCGAGAGAGTGTGCTAAATGAGAGCTAAGCATCTGATTATTGAATTTCTCATTAAGTAAGGTAGGTTCACATTGCATACATGATGATTTTACACATAAAAGCAACTGGTTGTTTTACAATTTAACGAGAGTACATAAATGTTTTCTCACGATGGGAATTACTACAGCAGGGAGTGAGAGTGAAAATTTTTTTCTCTTCCACTCAATGAGTATATGGAATTTCTACGGGGGTGTGAGGAGGGAAAATGAATGAAAATTAGAAGAATGAAATTTTACTTTATCGCTACATCTTTAGCGCTACTCACGCGCCATTGTTGAGAAAAAAGGATTAATTGATTAAAATTCCCGTGACGTCAGCGGGGGGTGGTGAGGAGGAAATTGTGCTTTTTTCTTTATTGCTCCTGAAATATTCATTGGCATCTCTGCGACACAATTTTTGCCCGGGAATGCGTGCAATTTTGAAATCTCATACACATATAGTGCTTCTTAATGCGATGGCAAGGTGAAAAGAAGGATTTCGAGGCGTGGGCTCGAGAGAAGACGAGTTATATGCGATGGTTCTGTCGAGAGATGTTCTTAAAGGGGCACATTTTCCTTTTGCGCGTTTTTCTTGAGAAATTTTTCCACCAATTCTGGTCGTATTGTGACTCAATTGAATTAGGAGTAAACTTTTTGGATTTGATTTTCTCTGTTTTTACTACATTTTGTTGCATTTTCCACATAATTTGCAACTGATTAAAAATTTGACATGGTATTTGAATGTGTCCGTAACGCAAACAATTGTTGCAATTAAACATTGACAAAACGGAATTCTCTAAAACTGCATAAAAATAAAAGTAGAATATTTTAAAGATTATTCTTTCCTTTTTTCAAAGCAAAAGAAGCTTCATATATCCTTGAATTTTTCACGTGACATTTTCTCCACAAAAGGCACACGGGAGAGGTGTCTCTTGAGCCTCATTCGGTAATCTGTAACAATATTTTCCCATACGTGGCTCCCCGCGTGTGATTATTCTCTTGTGATGTCTCCGAATCAGAAATTCTAAATATTATTAGATATTCCAAAAGAGGAGCGCTTCTTCTTTCACTCCACGTATAATACATTTTATTTGAAATATATTCTATTGCCAGGGATGCGTGTTTGGGGCGGGCGCGCGCGGGGGTGCCGTGAGCCGGGGGCGGGTATGGAAAATCCCAAAAATTTTCTCTCTTGCTGGCTTCTCTTATTCTTCATCACTCCTTTTCTTCTCTTGACTTTATCCACCGCCACCATCCTTGGCTTTTGCCGAACACGCTTTCAACTCTAACAATTCTCTGGGTGCTTTTGCCTCCTTCTTCAACCACCATCGAATATGAGATCCCAGAATGTTATATTTTTTCCATCATTCCTTTTTGCCTTCAGAGTTTCACATTACATAATAAAATACACACATACATATTTAGGAGGGAAAATTGTACATACATTGTGTGTTAGAAGGTGGATTGAAGGAGAGTGGTTCGGATGGTTGGAAAGCATTTTGAGGGTGAGCTGAACTGTTGGGGGTTGATAGACTCTGACAACAGCACGAGACCAACCCTATATATGCTCTGGGAAATTGCTCTCACACATCCATGCACAATGTGAATAGATTTTAGAGCCCTTCAATCAACCAGCGAATTCAGCAATGGCTGATTTTTTTTTCGCCCTGCCAAGAGGAACACCTTCAACTCCTCCGGGTCTGGTTTCTTGGATCACAATCCACTTCCACTTTGGCGACTTTCCATGAGTCAGGAAAATCACTACCACTCCCTCCGCCCAGCCAGAGTGGGTTCGATGACAAAAGTGAGCGCCAGTGTGTCTTCCACCCAAACTCCCCATCTGCACTTCCTCCATGGCCCACTCTATTCTGGGGGACTGGGAATGTGGGGTGGCAAGAAAAGAAAAATAAAGCACACACCAAAAAACTACAACATGCCACTTTGCATATCGCCAATTTGCCTTTCAGCGGAAAATGCTGAGAATGTACACAAAAGCATAATTCAAGAAGCTTTCGTTTCTTCATGCCATTTTCCGCGGAGGTTTTCCCTCTTGCGCCGCCTGGATGGGAAAATATAAGCAAATTCGCATATAGAATGAATAATCGTATCTCAGAAATCAAAAGATATATCAATAGAGAATGTGGAAATGTCTCAAATACACCAAGATATGTGCTCGTGTTGAATTTCAGTATGAATAAAGAGGAGGACCGGGCACCCCCACCAATCTGCAAAACCCTCCGTTCGATATATTTGGGAAAAAGCTTCACAAAGGCAACACCCGAAAAATGCAAAAAAAAAACGTTGCACGACTTAGTGGAATGAAAATGTTTTATCAGGAATTTATGTAAGTTTCATTTCGAATTAGGAGTTCAAGAAACACAAACCATAAATCTTAGGGTTGTTAAAAGTTATTCAAATTGTTCTTTTCACTTTTTGCTACTTAATTTTGATCAGAAATTTGTGAAAAATTGGTATTTTCCTATTCAAAATCGATGATTAACGTGAAAATGTTAATTTTCGATATTTTAATATCATTGGAGACGATTTTTTGGTTAAGAAGTTCATTTTCACGAAATATCAATTTCTTCAACGTTTTTGAGGATAATTCAATAATAAATTTTCCAGAAAATCCAACAGAAGAGCAGAAAATGCTGTTCAGTCGAAAGAAAATCTTTCAAGTAGTTTTAGAAAAACATTTTATACTAATGAAGATTTAATAGTTTTCCACATGGAAAATGTGATTAGGTAGTCTTAAACAGGGTCTTTAATTGTTAAGAAACTTTTAACAAAACTATGTCAGGTGACAGAACCATAAGTTTTTATTATTTTTTTTTTAAATTATATCCCAGTAAGTTTATGAATTTAGAAAACATAACAGTTTTGTTATTTTTTTTTTTGATTTCTTAGAAATCTTTTGAACTATCGAACATAAGGATTAGAAGGTTTCATTTCTAAAAGTTTTTATAAAGCCTCTACCCAAAAGACTATCAATGAGACATAAACAACTTGCTCTGTTCTCCCCTATTTCCTCAACTTATTCAGAAGACTTTCTTTTAGACTTTCTGATGTTTCATGACAGAATGTCAATTTGAGGAAATGAGCAGAGAGAAGCCGCCTTATCCCTAAAAATAGACATCTCCTTCACCCAATTAACCCACCTTCCTACTAGCTCCCGACCAAAGTGTTTCACCCGCGAAATTGTGGCACTTCCAGAGGGAAAGTTCCCCGGGTTCCCGGATGAAAATGCGCCCGATGGCTGGGGCGCATCGGAGGGGTGTCGAAACGAGAAAAGGCAAGACATGGTGTATTGGTGTGTGCGGAAAAATTTCGGGTTGTACATAGCACACGTTGAGTGTGGAAAAGCGCGCACGGGGGTGTTTTCGGGGGTGAAGCAGTTGCTAAGAATTGTGCAGAGTGTTTGATAGAATCAAAGACGCAAGTCGTCGCGACATTCATTCGTGCTCAGATCGTCCTAACCGCCAGTCGAAATTTCTGCCAAGGCAGAAGGTTTTTCCTCACAAGAGCACTTCATGTTGAGTCAGTGTTGAGGGTTTTGCAAAATTATTTTAGTTGGCAATTTTCTCGGTCAAGAAAGCTCTTTTTTCACGTTGAATTAACACTTGATAGAATTTCTGGGCATTTCTTTAGAACGTCCTTCAGATGTTGGTGTTTTCAGCTGCGCCCTTGGCAGAATTTCCCCTTTTCATTTATGTAATTACTCAAAGAGCTAATTTGTGAGTGTGTGCGCTAATTTTCACGTGCTCGACCAGCTGATGATGGCTTTTGTTTACAACGCGGAATTACAGGTAAGTTCTTAGCTATTTATACGCTTTTTAGATCTTTTTTGATGTTTTTAGTGATTTCTCACGGGATTTCCATTGACTTATCCGACGGGTTATAAGATATATATTCCTCAGTGGATGCCAATAAGAAATCACTTTTGAGCCTAAAGATTATTAAAATTATCCCGAAATATATATTCTGAGCGTAGGTATTAGAAAAAGATATTCGCATTAAAACAATTAATCAAAAAAATAAGTAATTGAAAAATAATTTCCCAAAATCTATTTATCCACAATAAAGGCATGAAAAATCACTTGTATTTCACACAAATTTAATTTCAACACTTTTTCTCGTCACCCACGAAGAGATAAACCACGGAAGACCTCCACTCGCTAATGCAGATTAAATTTGTGAGGGTTGATGCTGTGGCAGAAAAAAATCTGAAGTCGAGTAAAAAACTCTCCCTCGTGCGTTGTCTTGCCTAATGAACGACCTATCCTAACTGAAAGCGAGTCCCAAACTGAGCCATTATCATCGTCTTTCGCGGCCTCACACCATTCCCATGGCCCAACAAAAAAAAACAGCCACCAGAAAAAAAGAGAGAGATGCCGAGGAAAAGTTTCTCTCTCCGTCTGAATAATGAGAAAAAAAAATTGTTGTGGAAGGGTTGAGAGGAAGTTTTTTCTCTTTGCCCACTGTTAAATTACACAATGTGCCAACAGAAGGAATAAATTAATTCCAGAATCCTGGGATGTCTCGTTCTCTCCTGGTAAAGGGTGTTTAACCCTTTCCTTAACGCGAGAATTACAGAGTATTAATTTGGATGCATTTGAGAGTTCAAGGGAGCTCAGGGAACCCCCAGAAAAGTAAAAGAAAAATGCCTTTTCGCTACTTTAATAGGTAATAATAATATGATGGCTATGAATTTCTGGGAGGTTTACATATAATTTCCATGATATTTTGGCGAGATAAAGTCCTTTTATATGCTCTCCAAAAGGACACGCTTCATATGTGACAAAAGAGAAATACTTTTCCACTGAAGTATAACTTTAAAGTGTAAAAACCTCAAATAACCTCAAAAAATATTTATGTATCATATTATAACACAAAATGCCGATGAAGGGTTAATTTCAGCCAGCGAGAAAAAATCTCTCTCACTCATAGCCTTGCAGCACTTAATGTTTTGTCTGGGTCGACATGCAAATAGGCGGCAAGAGGCTTAAAAGCAGGAACTGCCACTCTTTGGGCGGAACAAGCCAGTCATAGCCCAAACATCCGCGACACAATAGACAAGAGGAGGATGTAGAGGCTTTTGGGGGATTTTCAGGAGTTGAAAAAGAAGGGATGCAAACGAGAAAAATAAAGCGAGAGGCAAAAATATGCTAATTGAGGAGATAAATCATGAAATTTTAGAGGACATTTTTTTCGCTGTTTTGACTCGGAGAGGATGCAGAGCAGCAGTTGCTCAACGAGGGGCTTCAAAGGGTTAACATATTTCCTGGGGAAGGATATATTTATATATTTTTAATATTTACCCCCATGATCATCTGTTTTACAGTCACAAATGCTCAACACATGGTCGAAGAGGGTTTCTTTTGGGTAAGAGAAAGTCAATTTTGAGATTTCTAAGTCTTACATGCGGATTTAATGAAATATTCCAATTTTGCTCACTATTCAATAGAAAGTCCTTTTCATCCAGATTATAATACTCTTGTCAACATAATTTAATGCACAAATTCCCCAAGATTCTCAATGAAATTTTGCACAACAATTGCTCCCTTGGATTGTGCATAACAATAGCTTTGGAGGATGTCTCGAAAATTACAAAACCTCTGCAGAGGAAGTCCCTTGTATTAAATTGCCCATAACACAATAAATGACACACACATGAGAGTGAAAGTTTCAAGTGAAAGTGCCTCCGTGCTAAATGACGACAGCTTTGGGTGCCTCGGGGGCGATTTTCCAGCCATCCTTGCTGGGATGGAGAAAAAAAAAAGAAGGGAAAAAGAAGTCCAATCAAGTTGAGGAAATTTTCTCTGTGTGACGGGAAACTTGGGACTTTTCCAGCGTGTGTTTGATTTTGCTCATGAGTCTGCGGTTCCCGAGGGGTGGAATATTTGCATGAATGCCAGAAACTATTTGAATCACTCTCGCTGGGCGATATGGTGAAAAATTCTCTGGACCATGAATGATGAGTTGGGTATTAAAATAATGCCTGGGATAGAGAGGCCTCCAAGGATATTTCAGATGAACCGCGCCACGAAATACCAAACAAAAGCGACAGAGCAATTTTTTAGGAGCTCAAATATAAACTGAGGAGAGGAAACCTTTTCCCATTCATATGGAGATATTTTTTTCCTGGCTTGGGTTAATGCAGTTAAATGCTAGGAGGAAGGGGTTGACTTGGGATGCGTAATGAGAAAAAGTCCTCTCTCTCACACATATTAGATGTAGAATAATATTTAAATTACATTGTGCAGCTGGCTTCGAGATATGATGAAGAGCTAGAGAAAAAAACACATTGAGAAATAACTTACATGAGCGGCAATAAATGTGAATTGTGACGCAAAGAAGGGGTTGCTTTTTCCCAACGAACCTTCCTCTTGCCACCACGGAGCGTCTTTTGCCTAAGCACAAATACGGGATCTTCCGGGGTTTCACCCTCGATGATCAACCAAGTGAAATTCAAGAAGAAGCGCAAGACAAGTCCAAACGAAGAAATAATGAATGGGATTCCCTCAGAAGGATCTTCGAAATGCAATTTCAGAAGTAAATTAAATTTGAAAAGAAATTTCAGGGGGGAAATGAAATTTCTGTTAACTGTTTTGAGAAAAAATGATTTGGAAAAATGGCTTTGGACTTTTTGAAATTTGAATTCTTTTTAAAGTAAAATCTCTCTAAACTCTCTGAAAACTCCTTAAAAATCGTTAAATTTTCTTAAATTAAATAATGATTATCGGGAATAGCTATTCAAAATTGTCTTGAAACGTAATTATGCTTTTAAAATCAAATAAAGGGGAAGATATTATGATTAGAAAGGTGTACAGCACTTCCAATACTTCGTAAACTTCGGAAGTATTACTACCTAATTATATGTTATTTTATTTAATTCTTATCACCTTCTAATCAAGTTTGATGATTTTCTGTAAAAGCTCTAAAAAATTTTAACTACCTAACTAAATTTTGACGATTATAAGGAAGTTTAAAAAGCTCTACAAAATTTTCAAAATTTCAGCATTTTCTCCCAAAGATCTACAGAACATTTGAAAGCTTCGAACTTTTTGAAAAATTTCAAAATAGATTCAAGTGTGTTTTTTAAAGCTCTTTCCAAAATTTGCCAAAAATCTAAGGATTTATACATATTGACTTTAACTTTTAAAATCAACTCACTTTCAAAATCTATTCCTAAGAAATTTTCCGAAATATATTTATTTATTAGACTTGCAATAGCTGTGATTCACTGAGAATCTTAAGCGAAATCACAAAGAGTGAATTTACATTTTTCAACAATGAAACACCGGTGTTCCAACCATCAACTTCTTATTATCTCTCGCATTTCACTCTCCCAGAAATCTTCCTGTGAGCCATCCTTTGCGACTTCACGTGCAAAAGGGCACAGAGAAAGTCCAAAAATGAGGGTGAATCTCTACGCTAAAAATATTAAATTTTATTTGTTTCACAAACACAGCGTCCCCGGGTTGAAATCCTGAAACAAGGTGAAAAGTGAAAAGGTGAAAAGTGATAATGTAAATAAGGAGTGAAGAGCCCCCTGCTAAGGATCTGTTCCAGGGTAGCCCTCTTTCGGCTTTCATGGTCTTGTAACAACCACTCGAGAGGCAATTGTTGGGTGCATCAACCTTCCTTTTGCGACATACATTTCCGAAGGGGATGAGGCACGGTTAATTTCATCCCTGAGCCTTTGGGGTCCCTCGGTGGAAAGGGAAAAATCTCAGGATCAGCAAATATCTTGTCGCTGGTGTTTCTGGGTGGTAATCTCTGGATTTGGCTGAAATTCACGGAGTCTGCGGGGAAACCAAGGGGTAAGCAACTTGTAAAGATGTTGAACTGTAAGCCAATATCTCAGAACCACTTTAATCTGAAAGATATGAAGAGTATATGGAAAATCCACTCAGGGGCAAATCAAGAGCATCTGTTCCGCGATGAACCCTTTTCCGATGATCAAATATGCATTAACCTTCTCCTATCTCGCCAATCTCGGTGAGTCTGTCGCCAATAAAAATTGCCAGCAATAATAGGAAATAATGAGAAAATATTGTGCTAAATCGTCCGTAAAGTTTTGCATACATGCAGAATGATATTGATGAGGATGTTTTCGATCGAGGGGCTGCGCGATATTGTCTCTGGGGCTCATGAAACATGCGTTGGAAACCAGCATCGCTCATGTAAAATCAATAGAAAAGAGACCTCCTTTATTGTGTGACACTTTTTAAAATCAATCGCACATTATTCCTCTTGGTGGGATCTCCTTAATTTATGGCCATCGGCCCAACAATGACTCTCGGTGCGACTTTTTTCGGCGATATTTCACCAAAGTGAATGTGAAATTTCAAATGACACGCTTTCAAATTTACAGCGCAATATAAATATTCATAGAGGGGGCTTTTTATGCAAAAGGTGGATTGGAAGAAGAATCTCTCATACCAGAGCGAAGGGGTTAATGGGATTTTCATTGATTTCTATTTCAATACCGGCGCGTAAACTTGTGGCGCTTTCTTTGCGATACGTGAGCTAAATTTTTGCCGATATATATTTTTGGTAAATATAAGTATTTGAATTTCCTAATATTCACATAATATTCTTAATATATTATACTTTCAATTACAAAATAAAATGATAAAAAAGAAAAAAAAGACCTAATAAGAAATGGGCTATTATCGGGATTTGAACTCACAACAAAGTGTTTAATAGACGAGCTCCAGCGCCATCGAGTTATCAGCATTTTTATAAAAGCGCGATCCTCTTATTTCATGATTAGCTTGAAATTTCATTCTATTAATTTCTCTATAATCTCTTTAAAAGAATACTTATCAATTTAAAAATTTTGTTTGTAAATAAAGATACCCCTTGACTTATTATGTAAATTTAAGTATTATTATTAAATACCGGTTACTTTAAATGCAATTCAAAATCAATTATCAATACAAATTTATCGATCCCCAAAAAAAGAGTTAAAATGATTAAAATGCAATGGCCGCAAAAGTCGTGCAAAACAAACAGATTGTGTAAAGTCTATATATAGAAGAAAATGTGTAGACAGTTTAATAGAAATAATGAGAAGCATTTAATTTCCGCCTCCACCTTGTTTAACCAGAGCCATTTGTGAAAAGCAAAACCTCAAACAGTGTAATTGGCCCGAAAATTGCCCCAGTAAATTGTGAAGGAGAAAAAAAGCACGGTGTGTATGGCATGAAATAATACAATTATGTATCTGAAAATATCCATATTAAAATTCAACTTAACCAACCCCAACATGATTGATGTTAATTGCACAGACGTCGTAACGACTTTACTCCAAAATTTGACCTATTAGAGGTTGAGTAAATAAAACGCTTTTTTCTCTCTCTTTTGCTTCTGCCATCTCCCAACCCTCTGAGGGAAACACATGAACGCCTCTCATCTTGTACGTCGGTGAAGTGGCAGGAAGAACAAGAGGAGGAAGCTACGATGGAAAAAAATACATACACTCTGTATGTGAAACATCCCTTAACCATTTCGCTCCTTTTTTTCTTCTTCTTTGAGTTATATTTGGAATGAGTTGGGTGGGAGGCTGCCTTTTTTTCCACGTCATCCCCTAAAGAAAGAAAAATACACACGAGAAAGCACCCAAATTCGAATTAGGGGAGCGAAAGAGAGATATTTCCTAAGGTGTTTCTTATGTACCCAGAGAATCCCCCCCGCGAAAAATTACGCTCTTCACCGGAAGAAAATCCCTTTCGGGGGAATTATTTGTGTGTATCCAATATGTAACATCGAACAGGAGGGAAAATATTCCCTCACACTGTATATAATTAAATCCTTTTCACTGGCAAGTCACTTCAGACTCGCGTGGAAATTTGACAGCAACATTGGATGGATTTTTACCCAAGGAGGAACTCTTGCATGACAAAGTTCGTCTCACGAGATCCACCCAGTCTATATGGAAAAGTCTCGTCTGACAACATGTTTAAATTAATTTGTTTATTCTGTCGAAAGAATATACCAATCTTTGTCTCCTGACTCTATTTGTTTCGTTGCAATTTCCTTACAAGGAACAGACAAGCTATCAAGTAATTTGTTATTTCGTTATCCGAGTCATCAAACTCCGCAGAAACTATCTGCTTTTACTTTAATTAGTTTTAGTCAGTTACAAATACGAGAAAAGTAAGATATAGGGGAGAGTGGGGCAGTTATAAGAGTTAACTTAATTTAATAATTTATTTCATTAAGCAAATGCTGGGAATCAGCATTTTATGAAACTGCCCCAAGGTGGGGCACTTTCAAACAAAATGCCAACTTATTGAAAAACTAATGAGTTTCTGGGCACAAGTTAGGCTGTTTTTAAAGCATAAGGGTAAATCTTATACTTGTATAGTGTTCTAGTGTTATTTGCTGACTTTCCTCAAATCAGTCCTGAAAAAATCTCAATTTATTGTTTTAATTGCCCCGCTGTTCCCTACATTTTTCCCTAAAATGTTTTATGTACAAATTGACTTTGTTTGTGTATTAGCTAAATAAAACGATTTTCTAAAAATATAAAAACACATTTCTTAAACAAAATATTGTAAATATGTTGTCAGACGGCTTTTCTTATTCAAACTTCGTATATTCGAAATAAAAAGGGGTTTCCAAATATCACTCATCCGTACGTTAAATCAATAAATCATCTGAAGGACAACCTGCCAAAGAATCCACCCTAAATTCTTCAAAAGAATTTCCCAAAGTAACACGGAGCATTGATCTTTAATTCAAAATTGCCCGTAATTCAATTTGTCCCAGAAGAATCCCATGCATGTGAATCATATGCAAAACAACCCTTAATTTGAATCACTTTAAATGGTCTTGGGATATATTATTCTTCTTGTGCCTGAGAAATTTGTGCCCTCCATTTTCATCCCTCCGTGATATGCAAAATTGATTTCTCCGCCAGAATGGATCCACCTCCAAATTCCACCCTGAAAGGCACAAAAAAAGAGAACATTTCCTCGACTCTTGGCTTTGCCCATTGGGTGGAGAACGTGGAGCAATAAAGCTGTAACAGGAGACTTATCGCATCCCTCCATGTGATGCCTAAATCCCAACCATTGCGTAGACAATGAGTCTGTCTCCTGCCTCTCATTTCACCCAAGAAATTCCGTAATTGGCTCTCTATTTGTTATGCCATCGCGTGTGTTTATTTTTATTCGATAATATACCAACAACAGGAGTCATTTAGGATTTGCTCTCGTTGATCAGGGGACGATGTCTTTGGAGTTTGGGTTGGGGAGTTTCTTGGTTCGAAACTTTCTCATATTGTTTGGCTGTTTTTGAGAAAAGTTCTGAGAAATTTCTAAAGGGTTTCCTTAAGTTATGCTCGGAATTACCGACTTTATGAAACGTAAATCCATGAGAGACGAAAGTTTTCTCGAAAATACATTTTGAAATTAACGTATTTGGTATTCCATTTATCGAATTTTTCTCTACAAATTCGACTGTAGAATTCCATTTTCGAAAATTCATTTCTATTATCTTTGAAACGGAAACTTTCAAGGCCTTCCGTACTTTGTGAGACACACATCTTAAAATGTTCCCTTCTCACATTAAACGAAGGGATGGTGCAGAAATGTCCTCCCCCATTTAAGATCTTTTTTTTTCCTCCACATACCACCACACATACATTGGCGAGACTTTTCCTTTGAGAGCGCCTTTTGTTTGAGTACATAATGAATGAGGGAAAAGAATTTTCACACCATCGCTCTTCCCCTACTTAATTTTCATTTTCATTCAAGATTTTCCCAGACGAACTTCCCCATCCACGTCGGCGTGTCTCCCTCTCACTCACTCGCTCTCTTAATTCTAGGTCATTCGCAAGAGTTCGAAGACCTAATTATTCCGCGCGCGCTTTTTCTTTCACCGCCAGGGGGTTTCCTCGTAACACAGAGAGAAATTCGATACTTAAGTAAAGAAAAATTGACTTAAAAGTGGGTTTAATTTATACACAGTTCTTTAGTGTGATTAAGTTAGAGTCGATTTTAGAACATTATGATATAAATTTTAGGACCATATAGGATTAATTTTAGAATATGTAGTATTGAATTAAATTTTCTCTCTGTGTAACATGGATGATTAGCATGCTTCCCATTCGGTTTTGAGTGGCTCATCCCCCTATACTTCCAAGTACTATAGGGCACTTTTGGCGGGATGGAATGGGCCGCGTTATATCTTTGGATGTCGTGTGTTAGTTTGCTGTCTTTCTCTTGGGGAGCGTCATCAATCTTGAGGGTGATTTGGCAAAACATTTATCTTGTCGCTGAGATAACTCCACTGTGCATGCCTCGCAAGTTTGTTAATTCGGACTCCGCAATGTCTCGTGCTTTGCAGATATTCTCTTGCATCATTCTCTCGATTACCATGAAAATTTATTGATTGTTGATTTTGATTTATGTATTTCCCTCATGTCTCTGCGCCACGTTACACACATATCGAATGATAAACGAAAGCAAGTAAAAAAGGAGTATATCGCGTTTCTATCAAAAAGCCTCACCACCCCCCACACACAACCCCTAAGGGCGCCCCTATCCAATGTCGATGGAAAAACATCGTCATATGCGTTATTTTCTCTATCTTGTCGTGTTTCTTTTTTCGGTGGGTGCGAGGAAAGGCGCACACGAAAAAGGAATATCAAGAATTCCTTATGCATAACCAATTTTTTGTGTGTAGCTGATAAATTATTAGAATGAGTGTACTGACTGTTCGTACACACATTCCACATACGGCTTACCCACGTGTAGAATTCGAATGTCATAGAGAAATCCATTATAGGGGGTGTTACCTAGCAACAGCAACTCTTTCCAGCACCCACACATATGCACAAAATTGGAGGTGGTGTGGAAAAAAGAGGCAACCCACCCCCAATTCACATACGAACCTCTCATACAGAACTCACACACACGTGACGGTTTTACGTGACGAATGCGGAGAAGGGAGAGTGAGCGAGATCGAAAGAGGGTGGCATATCGACCTTTCCTACCCTTACCATACCCATCCACTACATTGACAAAGGGATCTCATGCTCGCTGGAGTTCTCTCTCTCCCAGAGAGAGAGCAACCAGAGTACATAAGGCTGGAACTGGGTGCTCTCAAACGTTACTCTTTATATGTTTGGTGCTTTTATGCTGAAACACCGAGAAAATGCAGGGAAGTTTGAGGCAAGGTACCCCAACTCTGCATCTACTCGGCTACCAAATTTTTCCACTAAGGGAGTTACCTTTCAGCCTATCTTTGCGAAGCTTCACAAAATTCATTATGTGCGTTGAGAAGAGGCAAGAAGTAGAAGATTATCAGTGGTAAATCCTTCAGCGGTATTTGTATCAAATATGATACTAAATATTTTTGAGGTTTTCCGAGGTTTTTCACATTTTTAACGAATTTTTCAGGTTTTTTTTCTGATGAAAATATGTTTTTTATACGCTTGACAAGCACTTCTGTGAATTTTTATTTTATAAACAGAGAAATTCCTACGAGTAGGGGCAAATGGGGCAGTTATGTTTGGGGCAGTTTTATTCATTTTCCACTGAAATTTTCCCATTACTAACCCAATGTGCAAAGGACAATGCCCTTTACACATTGTATAATATTAGAACATGGGACAATTTCATAGGAAAATATATGAATAAAACTGCCCCAAACATAACTGACCCACTTCCCCCTAATTATAAAAACGATATTTCAAAAACAGGTTACTTTCCGAATATCCTTAAGCTCCCCTGAACTCGAAAATATAAAGTTACGAGGCGCTTCGCGCCTCTCTATGCGTAGTTTGTGGCTTGTGTAGTAACTTGGGTCCGGATAAAAAGTCGAAATAGGGAATACTTGTATGAAAGGTTTCAAAAGGGGGTGTAGGGAGCAATCCCCTATAATGTTAAGTTACAAAATACATTACCCCAAACAACCCCTTCATACATTGTGCCGCTAACGCTTGATCTTAGTCATGAAAAAGTCGAGAATGTCAAAAAAAATTGGTAAATTTGAATGAAAGGTAGTATTAGGGGATGATGGGGTCTTCTTCTTTAGTATGGGGTTGTAGGTAAACCCATTCTGATCAACCCTATCATACATCGTGACCAGCTAGCGCTTCCTTTTTTATGGTCAAAAACTCGAAAATGCCCGAAAAATGGACAAACATTTTGGAGATGGGTATTTTCGGACTCCTGGAGTCACGCCCAGTCGAGATTTAATGGTTTGGGGGTGATCAGGCCAATTCAGATGTATTAGGATGCTCTGAAATATCATTCATGAAGTAAAGGATTAAAGGTATTTCTGATTTATAGACTTGGTGACCATCTGTTATTAATCTAAGACCACACGGTTGCAGATAGACTTCTGATCCTCGGGACCCCCCCCCCCTAGTCAACCCCAGGCATCACCAACAAATCCTTATTTTCACATAAAACTACCCCTCCCTTTAAAAACATGTTTTGGGTATTCAAATCGCGACAATCCCCAATAATTTTTCCAAATATTTCTTTAAAACCTTTCTTCCAAATATTGTAAAAAGAAAACTCTTGGATTTTGGTGATTCAACAGCGAAAACCTCCTTGATATTTGCTGTGGTAATTGAAGGCCAAACACCCCCCATGAATTTTGCT
>CAKKOB020001926.1:0-12043 GCA_918844115.2 Phlebotomus perniciosus
TTAGTTTGACCAACAAAAAGAACAAAAATATAAAGTGGATATGAGTTCTTTTTGTGCGATTAAAACAAAACCCCTATAAGACTTCGGTGCCCAGCGGCCAGAGCCATAAATCAGATAAACGATAAAATGCCGTATAAAATCGTACCTGGATCTTGAGTCAACTCTAATATCTATAATACTTCTATTAGCTTTCTAGCTAAATAACTGAAATGTTTTGAAAATCATGCTTCTATAGGAAATTTCAGTCATTAACTTCATCCAACTGACCTATCAATCCAATCCACTTCACAGACTAATCCGCTCTCTTTCTAGGTTCTACTCAATGTGGAGAAACAGAATATGTTTGGTGCAATTATGTCTAGTGCAATTATCTAGCTCAAATAACCGGTGAAAAAGCTGACTGTTAAAATAACCCCGAAAACTGGTCAAATAGCCCCAGCCAGTAATTTTCCTGTCTAGAAAAGTGAGAGATTTTCCACTTCTGAACGACACGATTTCAGACAGCCAAGACCTAGTGAAACCCGGGCATCCCGGGACATATTAAGAATTTTCATCCGGGCTGTCATTCTGTTCCCGATCTCCCCCTATAACCACCTAGAAAGGATGGGGGGGGACTATTTTGCACACGTTCCTAATTTAGACACATTTGTAGTAAAGCCCTTACGCGTTCGCTTGTGCGAGACAGGGCAATAAAAGTATAGGTAAGAGGTGATTGAAACGTGAGTAATAAAACAACAAAATATTAAATAAGATGACTAATACCTACAACAACATTTTATTTGATATTATTTGTTCATCGCGAATCTAAAAGAAAGCAATTTGTAAAGGTATTTTATGGAAATTTTAATGATATTTTTTTTTAAACCTTAAACAATAAATCTTGTTTTAACAACTACTTTCACTATTAGAACCATGTTATGGTCATCTATCATATATCCACCAGTTATTTCCCCCTTGTTAACACGCCAATTGAGATGAGATCGAGAGTAAAAGTGAAAATTACATTACAATAATAAATGTTAATTGTAGCATATGGCGAATAGCTTCACGCTCCCCACCTCTTGCGAAAGACAATATTTTGCCATGTCAAATAAAACGCGTCACAGTATTTAATGGCCCGTATGTGCTATGGGAAAATACCGAAAATACCTACTTATTATTTTACGTGAGAAATTCATATTTGCTGACATGAACACTTTTTATTCGTGCGCCGAACATTTTTCTTAATACACAACAATGTGGTTTTTCTCTCTTTAAGTATTCAAAAGATGTTTTTTTTTCTAATAAACTACTAACTGCGCATCACCTTTTCTCGATGAAAATTCATTAGAGATCAAAATTAGCATAAATTACTCTGGGGCTTTGCAAGAAATACACAGTGGATTGTTCCCTGTGATGGGGAAAATAAGAGGTTTTAAACCCTACTCGGTGGCACAAAGGTCAGTTCAATCCTTTGCCTCCTGAACAAATGACGGAAATTTAAATCCTAGGCTATGTCTATAATCTCTCATTACAAAGTTTATGTCTCTGTTTACTTTTGAATTAACATAAGAGTCACGTATAAATGAGTGAAGTAATAATCTTAGGGTTTCTCTATTACTCGAACAAAATTTAATTAAAATTCATGAATTGTCTCTAATGGATATTTTACTCTTTTATTGGAAAAAATAGTTTTGAACAAATAGGGTTTCAGAAAAATGGAAACAAGAATTTTAGAAGAATTCCTAGGGTTGGAAATGATATTTCCAAATAAGTTTAAAGTTAAGCTTTAGGTATAAAAAATAGGTCAGACATGTCAGACGTGAATTACGTTTGTTTAATTAATTTATTATAACAATAGGTATAGGAAATGATATCTGATGAGACTCAAGTTGGTATCTTACCGGTAATTGAACTCGAGCTTACTTAACTGAATCGCTTTTTCCGTTACCCTCTGTAGATTTTTCGGAAAATTATCTTTGAAGAGGGTTAATATGAGTAGAAATTCAATGGATTTTCAATCAGGAATTTGAATAAAAACCATCAAGCCTTAACAATCAGCTGACAATACTTTTCGTGTGAGTGCATAAATTTGACCTAATTAAATTTGTTATAAAATTCTTAATAGACTAATACAAAACTAGAATTTTATTGGGATATACCTAGTCTGAAACTGGTTAAGTCAGTTCAAAAAAATATTTTAAGTCGAAACAAGGTTATTGTCGCGAAACCGTGGAAATAACTGGAATTGCGTCTTATCATTGTCGCGATTAAAGATGTTTCTTGACCGTAAATGACGTCCTATGGAGAGTATTTTTAGGTCAGACTCTTTTCCTTGGTCTTTTTCTTAAACGCAACTTTATAAGCCAACATTTTGATAAGCTTGATTGTCTTATAAAAAGTTGCGAAAACATCTCGCATTCGCAAAATGTTTTTTCCGCAATTTCAAGTCATTTTTATAAACTGTAAAAATAAAAGCAGAGCATCTGAAGTGACCCACCCTGTATGCATGATATCTGCCCATGCAGCAACTTTCTTCTTCACTTGAGCTAATTCAATTCAGCCCATTCAATTTGCAAATTACCATACACTGCGGTTGCCAACTGCTCATCATTAAATTAAAAAATGTTGCATCTCACATATTTCTGCAGAACAATCCATATATAGGAATAATGAATTCCAAGAGCAATTACTTATTGATTTTGTGTCTTAATTAACCACGCTATTCTCATGTTAACGCAGAAAGGTAAAAGAAATCTTAGAATCTCAATAGCATTTCAAATTTAAACCTTCCGAGGACAAAATCTCTGGCAAAAACCACCGAAAATGTAGTTTTTGCGACAAAATCGCAAATTCATGTTCTAAAATTATTTTTGCTACTCACGTTTCACCACAATTGATCGACTGAAGTATCCATAAGTCTTCCTGGGATCCGGAGCCACCATGGATTTGTTGAAACACACAAAGGGCTGATCAATAGGATCTTTCTTCTCCTCAATCGGTGGAGCTTCCGTTCCCAGAACCTCTGTTGCATTCTCTCGTGTAATCTCTTCCCCAGACGGCTCTATTTCCACATCATCGCCGGCAATTTCTCGCTTTTCCACCGACTTCTTAGTTGTCGTAGTTGTTGAACTTGAGGACGTCGTGGTTGTTGTTGGAGGAGTTGTAGTGCTGGTAGTACTAGTAGAAGTAGTAGTACTAGGAGTGGTTGTTGTGGTTGTCGTCGTCGTAGTTGTTGTTGTAGTTGTTGTAGGTTCAGGAATCTTCTCATACGACGCCACAACGAGCGCCTCGATGTTATATTTCTGATTCTCCTTCTTGTATTGATTAACCAACGTGTAGTTCTCAGTGAAGCCCACGTAGGCGCAATCGATAAACCAAAATGTTTGCACATATGTTGCATTCTGGTTGAGCAACGCCATATCGCTATCTTTGAGACTTATCGTGTGATCCACCTGCACATCACTCGCCACAAATTCATTGTCCCGCACAGTGCCATTCTGCGATAGCGTCAATTCGCCATTGAGCAAAGCTACAAGGGAGCATAAAAACACAGTCAATTGAAGGGGAACAAAAATGCAAAAGACAAAATATCTATGAAAAGACTACTAACAGGTGACATTGAAGCTCAGTCGAGCAGATGCGACTGTTATGTACAGCACCAGCTCCCACTTTTGGACTTCAACTTGAACTTCATAGGTTCCCGGAGGGTATCGGTCATTGGGATACGATACAATCCACTCGGAGTGCGGATCAGCAGTTTTATTGGCCTGCAGAAAGAACAATAAGATTGTTCAGAAAGTGGTCCAGTTGAGATGTTTCAGAGAGGAGAATAGCTTAACTCAATGCATACAAATTCTTATCCAAACTTGTATTTTTAAGAGATTATATTAAAAATGTTCCATTTTTAAATCCATGTAAATGTGAATAGATATTCAAAATTTTAATAGAAATCCAATATTTTTCTTCTTAATTCTCATTTAGGCTTTTCTTATGAAGGAATACTTATATTATCGCATTTATTAGCAAAAAATCACCTTGTTGTTGTTTATGTCGCGAAAATACGCCCTTGTAAATATTTTTTGTCAATAAACTTTTTATTTTAGATTTTTGCAATTATCCGTGATAATTATTTCTGAGTCCCCATTGTCATAACAATTGTAAATAAAATTTATTAAAATTTTTAGTAAGAAACAAAAGATGAAGGAACCCAAAGGTCAAAAGTCTTTCAAAAAGAAATCAAAATAATAAAATTTCTTATAAAACAAAGTATTTTCTTTAGCGCGTGTCTAGTCACTTAACAAGGACTTTGGGAACATCTGGACTGTCCTGCTCTGTCGATTGAATGCGCTGTGGACTCAATTTATGCATATTAATCAAAAACTTGGACTCTGGGGCTTTTGTAAAATAGTCAAAGGCAAGTAGCACAGAGTGCAAAAACGAGTTTCTCTGCAGAGCAACTCCGTTGATCTCTGGGGCGCACAATACGCCATTTCCTGACACTGTTTTGGTCTTTCTTATCACGAAAATTTTCGCATTTGTTGATAAGAGAGACGCCTGTTAAGCAAAAGCAGAGTGACTCACATTTGATCTGTGACTGGGAATGGCATTATCCTCCCAGTAGAATCTGTAGTCATCTTTCACCAGCTTCCCATCTGTGTACAAATCCGCCTTGAATGTGACCGCAGAGCCCAGAACAGCTGGTGTATTGGACAATATCTTAATCTCATAGTTCCTATAAGCTGCAAGATAAAGCGAGAAACACCCTCATATTATCTACACTACACTCTCTGAAGGCATTCCCGGAATCCCCATGGCGGAGAAAGGGAACAATGGAAATCCCCATATTCGTCACATTCTACGCCACATCAACACCCAAAACACAAACTCCGACACATCTCACTCCACAACACCGACTCACCTTTGCAGATAACAACTAGCGATATTAGAGTAAATAGTGTAAAAAAATAATTATTTAGCATTTTAACAATATCAACTCCGCCACTATTTTGATTTCTTTTGACTGACTCGAAGAGGAAATTGATTATTCCGTGGATCGGCAATAAAAATCAAATGCCCCGCAGCGCTAGCGGATAATCTTGTAAACTAAACCGCTGACAAATTCGCTGAAAACTCATTCCCGCTCAAATTTGAATTGTATAATTTTGTATAGAAATGCAAAGATACAAAAAACCTCTTAGTGCCGTCCCTTCTTCTTCTTCTGGTGACCCTTTCGTTGCTGTTGACGCGGTCCAGGAGTAGCCTCCTGATATACGGCAGGACTTGGGGTATTCTTATTCAAATTAGCTGCCTTTGTCATGTCGCTGGAAAAGGAAAATGAAACAAAAAATTAACTTCCCCTTCTCAGCATATCAAAAAGATCAACTCACTATTGGTCAGCTGCCCCAGATGATGTTCCCTGACTACCCTTCATCACCTCCTTGACGCGACGATCGCGCTTCTTCCTATAGCCCGTTCGCTCATAGCGAGGAAGCCACCTTTCCGGATCTGGAGCCGAATTCGGGTCACAATTCTTAGGAAGTTTTCCTTTTCTCTTCTTTTGTCTCCTCTTCTTCACCTTCTGGGCACTCTCAGAGGTTCTGCAAAAAAATTAAACCCTCAAAATAAACTCAATAAAACATTTTTTGAAAAACCTACCCAGGAGATTGATCGGACTTGATGGCAGTCTTCTTCACTGCTTTCGTGCTCATCATCCAGTTGGTGGCTTCCAGGTGGTCAATCTCCGTGGCAGTGGTGAGAGTCTCAAGTGTTGGCAATTTCCGACTGGCCTCCTGCGCCTTGGCGGGATTAAACTGCGCATAGGCAATCACCAGCTGCGCCAGGATCTTCATATCCGTGGGATTCGTGCGGAACAACTCCTCAAGGCTACTGGCGGCGGTTTCCGCCTCTCCGCCGCGCAAATGGAAGTCCGCCGCCTGCCTCCACATATCCGACAGATCACCAACGCTCACCTTATTCTTCTTGTACCACTCCACGGCATTCTTCAGCACCTCCGATGCCGCCTGCTTGTCATCCATGCCCAGCAGCAGAGACACGAGCGCTGACACTACTCCTGGCCTATATTTGGCCTCACCCAGTGATTGTAACACTTCCACAGCTCCCTTCTTGTTCCCATTCATCAGCTGGAGCTGAACAGTAGCGAACTTCAGCAGTAAATCCTCCTGCGGATGCTTCTTGCTGTATTTCTCAAGCACCTCAATTGCCTCCTTGTACTTCTTCTCGCGACTCAGCTGACTCACTCGTATCAGGGTGGTCTGGAACTCAAGATCCGGATACTTTTGGATAAGTTTCGAGCAGTGCTGCTGACACTGATCCGCCTGATTGGTGTAGAAGGCCAGGAGGCAGTTATTGAAGGCGATCAGCTTCTTCTGGCGCAACGTCAATTTATGCTCACAAGCATCCGCCATGGCTGATCGCATCTTCTTCTTGGAATCAAACATATTCTGATCCTTATTGATGGCCACCATATTATTGCTGGCCACAGCAATGAGGGCGGCATCGTTCTTCTTATTCTTGAGGGCATCCACATAAATCGCGGCCGCCTCCTTCGTTTTGCCTTGCATCTGCAGACAATAGGCCAATTGAATCTTGATTATGGCCACCTCATCAGCAATATCCTCCTCAGTGGCTCCATCCTCTTCCAAATACTCCCGGCACAGCTTCTCACTCGTTCGCAATTTCTTTTCAGCTTCGCTGAACTTCCGCTTGCCAGCAATCAGACACGCCCTGTTGTAGCTCAGCTCATACGTGTCTTCCCGGAAGTCTGGAATTTCCTTCTTGGAGCCCTCAATGGCCAGATTAGCCGCCACAGCGCTCATATTAGTGAGTCTCTCATCATCATAGTCATCGTGGGTGTTCTTCACGAGATCCTTATAGGCATCGAAGCACTCCTCAAACTTCTCCAGACGATACAGCACTTGAGCTCGAAGCTCCTTCAAACTCGCCGGCAGTTCCTCCCCACTAACTGATTCGATTGTCTTGAGAGCATTCTCCGGCTGATTAAGCCTGTACTCACAGTAGGCCTTCTCGAAGACAAATTCCTGAAGATCCGGAGACTTGTTGAGGAACTGCAGTGCCTCCTGGAACTTGGACAGCTGGATGAAAGACACCAATTTGCATTGCTGCGCCTTCACCTCATTGGGGGCCACACTCAAGACTGCGAATAAACACCGGAAAACCCGTGAAAATAGGGAAAACTTCCAAACATATTGATGGTACTCACTCTTATTGGCCGTCTTGATTGCCTTCTCAAACTCACTATTCAAGCCATGCTTGTTCAAATCATTGTACAGCGTCTTGATGTTCGCCTCCTTATTGCTTTGTTTCGACATTTTTCCTCACACTGCACGGGATTTTCGCGTGAAAAAACCACCTTTTCGGGAAAATCGTGCAATATTTTCTGACACGCGCATCCACCACACACTTACAACATCAGCCACAAATGACTCTTTGGCGCTGCGAGCGTCGCGAAGTTGGACGCAGTTAAGTGTCTGTGGGGATTTTTTTTGTTTCCTCTCCACCACAGAAAAAAAAGAAGATAAATTTTCCTGAACGCCAGAGTCGTGATTTTCGTGAATGTTTACAAATTTGCCGGACATTCTAGCTGTCCAAGAACTGTGCGTGGAGTGACGAGCACGTGCAGTGATTGGGAATTGCGAGAAATTCGGGGTGTTTGGACAGTGAAAAGCGAGACTGTGGTGATCATATAATTAAGTGAACTGTGGCGTTCTGCGCCGCCATTATTGCAAAAAATTCTCCATTGGGAGAGACAGAGCCTACGGCCCGATCAGGGAGTAAATTCGGGCGACCCTGCACAACAATGCAGTGCGCGTAGGAGAGGGAAAATTCGGTGAAAGTGTTTGTGCTGGTGTGGAAAAAGTCCTTGGGAGTGTGCTTGCTTCTGAGATTTGCCCCCCGTGAAAGCGCAATGGAACTGGAAGAGTTGGAGAACATCAATAAGAATGACTTCCTGCCACTGTTGCCGCACAACATCAAACAGGAGCTGTTCGACAACAATGAAACAGGAAATTTGTGCGATAGCGTGGAAAAGCAAGTAAGGAAAATGTGTTATTAAAAAAAACTTATCCCATTTTTATCGGAGAAAATCCGAAAGTTATGGAGCGCATATAATATAGATTTTGTGAAGGCACAACTTTCGCAATTTGGCCTACACACATGCCTTTTAAATGTACTTTCTCTTTGACTTTCTGCCTCTTTTCTCTCCAACACTCGCGAGCGAGGGAAGATTGGCTTTCACACACGATTGGGTGAAATGCACCCAAAGAAGAGAAGGTTCAATCAATCGCGTAATATGCCAGGAAGACTGTCGATTTCCCACGGAAGCCCTACTTTATTCAAACTTTGCGTCCTTCGCGAAGCAAATTAAATTGTCCCCCTTTTGCGCTATGAAAGCTTCATGAAACACACATTCGAGAGAAACTCCGATGGATTTACACATGTTTATCGACCCACTCTTCCTTTTCAGGTGGACAATATCCCCAGCAAGGGTACTTCCGCTCTTCCTTCAAAGTGTGTCTGGTGCTCTCAGAGTCTCAGCGGAGCGGACAATCCCAAGCTCCTCGAGTGCCTCCATGTTGCATGTTCATCATGCGTGACGACAAAGTTCTCGGCGCTGGATCGCGCCCTGCCACCGTTGGTGCACTGTCCGGAGTGCAACATGGCCAGCCAGATGGAGGGTATTATCGACAATCAATTCCTCATTGAGCAGATCACATCGACAGATGAACTGCAGAACAGTGGGAATCCGGAGGCGGACACCAAGGCGGTGATAAAGTGCAGCAGCTGCAGTGATGATGCCAATGCGACGTCGTGGTGTGTGGAGTGTTCAGAGTACATTTGCGATAGTTGTGTTCAGGCGCATCAGCGCCTCAAAATCACCAAGGATCATACGATAAAGCCAAAGGAGGAGGCGACAGTGGACAATCAGAATAGCAACACCGGTGGGAAGAATCTCATGTGTCCAGTGCACTCGCAGGAGAAGCTGTCGCTGTTCTGTGAGACCTGTGAGAAGCTCACATGTCGCGATTGTCAATTGGTTGATCATCGTGATCATAAGTACAAGTTTGCCCATGAAATTGCAACGGAGACACGCAATAATCTCAATTCGCTGCTCAGCGAGATCAGCTACAAGCGTGTCCTACTCACGAGCGCCATGAAGGTGATTGATGATCGGCAGAGCTTGATTGCGGACAAGAAGAAGGAGCTGATAAAGGACATCACAAATATGGTGCTCAAGATCACCAATACGGTGAACTTGCGCGGAAAACAACTCGTGATGAGACTCAATGAGGTCTGCGATAGCAAACTCAAGGTGCTGAATGAGAAAAAGGATGCTCTGCAGCAATTGTCCGGACACACGGATCACTGTATTGACTTTGTCCAGAATGCTCTGGACAAGGGCAGTGATAGTGCTGTGTTGTTCAGCAATAAGACGTTGGCGCGTCATCTGCAGAAGGTGAAGTGTCAGCGAGCGGATATACCCAATCCCGAAATACCTGTTCGCATTCAAGTGCAACTCAGCCAAGTGAATGAGTTGCAGAAGGTCATAGCTCAGCTGGGAACGATTATTGTGGATGGCAAGGCGTATCCGCCAATGATACAGCAGAGCTCAGCACCACCGGCTGGTCCTGTGCCAAATCGCCAACAACAACCCAGTCCCACAATGGCGCCACCAATGCGTCCCGGTATGGGTCCACCGCCGGGATTACCGGGAGCACCAACAGCACCCAGCTATAATCAGAATGGACCGCCGATCTATAATAGCACATCACCTAATCAGGGGTTCAACAATATGCAACTCAATCGGCAATTCTCCCAGGAAGGACCAACCAGATTCCCCAACATGGGCATGCCAAATCGTCAGGGACAACCTCATGTTAGCTCATCAACACATCCACAGAATATGGGTAAGGCGAATGTCCTAAATTTTAATATAATAGTAGTTTTGAATGCTAAATTAAAAATTTTCATTCTTAATTCCCATAAAAGCGCTTGCCAGGCGTTTTAAATAACAAATCTTTCTTCAGAAGGTTCAAATTGTCTTTCAAAAGCAGTATTCGTTAGATCAAAATCAAGAAGATTCATTTAAAATTCTTCTAAAAGTGCCATTTTGAGCTGTAAAAATCTATAATCTTCATTAAAGTCTTACAAAAGCGCACTTTGGACGCTTTTGTAATCTATAATCCACTCTTTTGACGCTAAATCCACTTCCTGATCTCTTGTAGATATCAGTTTACGTGGCCTATTGAACAATCAGGGTGCAGGACAAAGTCCTTGTCACAACATTGGAGGATTCAATGCTCCACCGAGTTACAATGCATCACAACAGAGTGGCCCACCGCAGGGATTGGCTCAGATGCGTCCGCCCTACATGAGTGGACCGCCTGGGCATCAGACCTACAATCAGACAGCGTCTGGCGGCACGGCGAGTGGTGTTAATAACAATCCGGCCAATTTTATGGCCGCCAACGGACCACGTTTCCAGAATTATCAGCGAATGCCACAGTCTCACTCATCGGCGGCGATGCAACAGCCACCGCCGGCTCACAGATCGATGCTGCAAAACGTGAGTTTGTTGAAACCGCCCAGAGAGACGAGCGACATGAGTTCTAAAAGCTCTCCTCGCACCTTTCAGCAGAGTCAAATGGGCTATGCCAATCAGCAGCAGCAGCAACAACAGCAACAGCAGCAGCAATACAATCAGACGATGGCTCAGCAGGCGCAGATGCGATTAGCGATGCAAACAAGTGCGAAATGGCACATACCGCAATCGTTGCAGCAGCAACAGCAACAGCAGCAACAGAATCAACAAAATGGCTTTGCCGGACCTTCTGGGCAATTCATGCAGCAATTCAATATGCGTCAGGACTCATTTAAAATCTCATTGAAATCACCGCCCATTGTGAAGAATCCGGCGCCAAATATCACCATTGGATCCACCAATGTTATACCCAATGTGACATCAACCAACCCTAAGACGCCGAGTCCCAGTACAGGCCTCAGTGATGTAAGTTGCCAAGTAATCAGAATTCTAATTGGGGAATTGCATAGTGCGTACATATTGATTAGATGTCAATCAGGCGGGCGAACAAAAGTGCAGATTAATTGAAATTGATAAAGCATGATAAGGAATTTTGCAAACTAGAATCATGTGATGTTTTTGTGGACTTTGAGCCCTAAGAAAAAGTATTTTTTGCTTTAAATATCACGCTGGTGCGACCCTATTTTGCATTTTTGGGAACTTGGGTCAATCACAAATGAATTTTTTATGTAAATTCCCTTTCCAAATTAGGCGGGTTCTCACAATTCAAACATACTAGAGTTCGTTAAGCTGACAAAAATGCAAATTTTATCGCTCACTTTCACGATCAAACACTAGGGATTAGTTGCATTAATGATAAGAGAAGCTTAAGAAATGTTTTCCGTTGATTCAGAATGACCACTCCTCCAGTAGAGGAGGGTTATTTATTACATTCTTTACTTTTAAGTCCGCATGTCTAAAATGAAGAAGAAACTATATTTGAATGTCTTTTTTTGTTAAATAAACATTCAATTTTTGTTGTTTAATAGATTTCGCGGATACTTATTCTTTTTCCTTGAAATTTTGACAAAAAATAACCGTGAAACATGCAAATATATGTCAGAGGGCAATATTTGTATAGTATAAATTGATACAAGGCCTCGCGAATAATTCAAAGCATTAGTAAAAATATGTTTAGCATTGGGACTGTCAAGAAAAATTAACCCTTTAATTCACATGTGAATTTTGGAGGATAAAATTTATAGAATACTCGGAATCAAGAGAACCAAGAATCCCGGGAAAAATCATTTTGGAAATATTTTTTTTATCAAGTGGAAGTTAGTTATCAACATCTTCTAATGTAGCGGAGAATAAGAAAAGCCCAGAGGATAATAATCTCAATAATTTATTCTAGCCGATCGCTAGAAGTTACAAATGCTAACAATTTTGGCTTAATTAGCTAAAAATGAATGGGAAGAGGAAATGAATGGGAAAAATGCACAT
>CAKKOB020001927.1:0-16792 GCA_918844115.2 Phlebotomus perniciosus
TTTCTTTTCGAGAATCAGGCGACCCATAAGGATCTGCGTATGCATACCGATGTTCACTGGCTAACGAAAGGCCAAGCTATGAATTGGTTTTTCAGCATAAGGAAAGAGGTTGAGTAATTCATTGATAAGGAGATGAAGGTAAGAAGAATTTTGAATTATAATTTTACTCTTTATGAATGTTTCAAATTTTTTGAAACTAGTGGTAAATCATAGTTTCGGTTCGAAAATTCTCTCTAATGATCCCGTTACTGAAATGTTATATATTTATTTCTAGTCGTTATCGTGTTAAACATAGCTAAAACCACTCAGATTAACCAGGGAGGCAAAATACGTAGGTTAAAAGTTGTTTAATATTTTAAAATGAGGAGAGTAGATATTTGGCGTCGCGTTAAAGTGTGCTTATTCGTCTAATGAAAAATATTTTCATAGACTTAACCTTGTTTTTTTACCAAGAGCAAAGCTTTCCCTAGAATAATCTGGGCGAAGTCACTTTATATCACGAAGTGATCCTTATATAAAAAAAAATAAATAGACATGCTTTGCATACTATTCCGTAAGTTCAACTGATATTAAGAGATGGTTAAAAAACCGCAAATTAAATTTTAAATTACATGGCGTATAAAAATGAACACGTAATTAATTCTCACTGTCCCAAAAACGCATAAAGAAAATTGTTTTGCTGCTAACTTCGCAGTAGTGAATTGTGCAATTGTCAATAGAAGTGGAGCAAAAAGTCAAAGTTCAATTTATCATCAAATTTCGCAGTATTTCGTGAGTGAAGTGCTGAAAAAATGGGCAATAAGTCATCCCTGTTGCTGCTGGAGGAGGAAATCGCTCAGATCCAGGAGGAGACAGGATGTAAGTCGAGAGAAAAACGTCCCTGTTTTGATGCACAACTTTCAGGGACAAGTTCATGGAATCCACCTTGAATTGAGGACTTACATAAGCCTCCAATCCTGACCAATGATATTTTGTCTTGCCCTCCCTCCAGTCACCGCGAACCAGATTGAGCGTCTCTATTCGCGGTTCACATCGCTGGATCGGAGTGATTGTGGAACTCTGTCGCGGGATGACTTCCTGCGAATCCCAGAATTGGCCATCAATCCTTTGTGTGATCGCATCGTGCACGCCTTCTTCGTGGAGAGCAGCGATGATCGCGTGAACTTCCGGCAATTCATGACGGTGCTGGCGCGCTTCCGGCCCCCAAAGTCCAATGGGAAGCGCAATAAGCTCAACAGCCGCACGGATAAGCTCCGGTTCGCCTTCAAGATGTACGATCTGGATGATGATGACTCAATCTCACGGGATGAGCTGCTCAGCATCCTCCACATGATGGTGGGTGACAATATCAGCCAGGATCAGCTCAACTCTATCGCCGAGAGGACGATTGTGGAGGCTGATCAGATGGGACAGGGCACGATTTCCTTTGAGGACTTCTGCAAGGCCCTGGAACGCACCGATGTGGAGCAGAAGATGTCCATCCGCTTCCTCAACTAATGCCCAGATCTGCTCTGGGGCGCTGAGAAGCGGATCAGCGAGCCAAATGCACAAGAATCTTACCAAAAAAAAATCATCGGCCTCTTCGCTAATTCGAAGCTCTCTCTCCGGTCGATAGGATACTTAAAGTTGCACAGGGTGGTGTTAATCATTCCGTGGGTGATAGATCCCGTGAGATGTGTCTTAAAAAATGAACAATGTAACATGAATTTAATATAGACGCAGTGAATTTCAATGAAAAAAAAACTCCTTTTTGCTGTTTTGCATACTTTGAGGCGATCCCGGAAGGTTTAAAAGTTTAAATCAAACTCCTTTCCACTTAAATCGTTAGATTTGGAGGTCTGGAAGCAAATAGATAAGTTTTTGTAGCGGGGAAAAAGATTATTTTGCCTCTGTATTACTTCCATTTGGTGAAATTTATGGTTTTCTGCTGTTATTGGGATGTGGGAGCTTTTCTAGAGGAAGATACGTTTTTGTGGCATTCAGAGACATCGTAAATAAATTTATTTTCGAGCCTTTTACATCTCTAGCGAACAGAGTTGTTAAGATCCTAGCTAAAGTAACCTAGACAGCCAACAAGCTGCATCGTTTGAGCTTTCTCAAAAGCTTTTGACTTTAAATTTTGTTTGAATCCTTCAGTGGATTTTGTATCAGATTTGATACGCAAATTTACTTGAGGGAACCAAAAGTTTTCTTATCATTATTTCGTGAGTTCTCCTAAACGGTTTATATGGAAATCCCTGGTTGATTGGCAGAGAAATGTTTCGCCAAACCTGAGAAACCTGAGAAACCCGAAAAACTCAAGATAAGTTTCATGAAACCCCTGAAACTCAACTAATGTGGGTATATGTAATGTATGTTTTGTCTTAAACGTTCAAGAAGCTTTTTTATTTCCTTATTTAAAATATAAAAGTGTTTTCTGGTTCTTGAGAGCGTTTTAAAACAATTTGTTCAAACGGCTCAAACTAATGGCGGTGTCTTTAATTTCAGTTCATCCTCAAATAATATACTTTACTTAATCTACTGACTTTCAAAACGGTTGGCGTTTTGGCAGTTAAAACCAATTTATCCTCAAACTCGTCATAACATCCCTAAGCTCCTAATCTTTCATTGATGCTTAGAAAAAGTATTTGGGTTTTATTATGCTATTCTTCCAAATAAGTATTTGCATTCACAGAAGAAAGTTTTTTTTTAAGAAAACTTAGAATTTTTCAGAATTGAATCTCATTGAATGTTCTGATTGAACTTTGTGGGCGGGTGGGCTCTTCTTATAATTTTAGGGATATTTTAAAAATTTTACCTCATGACCTTTGCTCCCTTTGCCTTTGTTTATTAAAAATGCATGATACAAAGAAGAAAATTGCTCAAAGATTTTACCCAGAGTCCATTTCAAAATAAAACAAATATTATAGAATACTTATACCGAAAATTAAAAAAAGCACAACCGAACTAAATTAATTTTAAATTTTTTCCACCCACAATTAGATCCCAGCCACAATTGGCTAAAAAATTGTGTGAAAAAGCAATTAATTATTCATTTCCAATGATACTTGTTTACCTGTAATTTACTTCTGTAAATAATACAAAGTTCTCATGTGTGTAGTGAGAATTTCCAGAGAGACTAAAGTTCCTTTGCCCCAAGAACAACATTTACACCGTAAACCTACACGAGTTCTCCAGCGCAAAATGTTTTCTCGCCACCCTCAGCGGGTTGAATTTTCACCTGTCTTCTCCAACCCACCCGGAGCTTTTGCTCACCGATTTCTTTGGAGGGAAGTTTTGTAGCACCGAAAATGGACCCATTTGCTGAAAATGTTGGCCCCTGTTTGCCTCCAGCATTAACGTTTCCCCAAAAACCTTTTGAATAAAAGATCAATCGAAACGATAACGTACACAAAAGTAAATTAAAGTTTATGTGCACCAACTGGATGTAAAAGCGAAAAAGCCTGCTTTTGATAACAAACTCTTCACCCAACACACAATAGTTTAATTTTTTTCACTCCCTCATCCATTCTGCAAAAGTTCATCTGTGGAGATTCAGCCACCTCACCAACTCATTTCCTCAACGGAGCCGCCAACAAACAATGCCACAAGAAAATATACTACAAGTATATAAATTTCAGTATCCCAAGCCACAAAGGGGATATCTTTTGGTTTTCACCGCAAAACACACCAAGAATTGAAAAGAGGATGAAGAAAAACGGCAAGGAAGTGGGTGGCAAATAAGTGGGAAGTTGATTTTCTGATGGCGGGGATATGAAGAAAATTCCCCAGATACTTTCAACTTTGCCTCTTGGAGATCCACCAGTAATTTACGATACCATTTCTTACGATATAGAGTCACCAAGAATTCACTTGGCACGACACAACTTACACATTATCAGCGGGTCCGTCCTTTTCTTCATAAACAACGGCCACCAAGGAGCAAAAAATTCACAAGTTCAGATTCACTTCAGCCTTATAGTTTGAGGGTGAGATGGGCAAATTTATCACTAGATGAGATTGCAAGGTGGTTTCGAGAAGAAATTTATAAGTGTCAGATGAGAAATTTGTTCTCGCAGATAAAATTATGAGAATTACTTTCAGAGAGAGGTCCATCTTATAGTGTAGGAAAATTTAAAGGAGAAATGTATGTAAAGTGGACTCGAAAAAGCTTTTATTTTTGGTGAGAACTTTGGTTTGTCTTTTACCATTTTAGTTTGGATAAATTACCATTAGAATCCATATGAAATTATAAGTACTAAAATAATTTGACGCAGAAATGCATTTTGGATATTGCAAAATCTGCATGCAAGATAATGCTTATGATCATAAGAAGAATACCTATATGTATAACACGAAAAAGTTCTTTATCTATAATCCCCTTCGAACACTTATGGAAAAAGTTAACAGCATTTTTTGGCAACTTGTTGCGCAGTTATTTGTAGTTTGGTATTTAAAATCCGCTCTGATACGAACTAGAATAATAATAATCAGAAGTCAGATAGAGATTTCGAATTTTGAGACCCCCCTTCCCGACCTAAATTCAATTTGGTGATGACCATCATGCTATGATTTTCTGGATTTTCTACAGAAAGGACTTCCCAAGACTTCCGTTACGAAACGCTTTGAAGGGCTTTCACCAAATTAATAAAATTGATATTAGTACAAATTTTTTAAAAACTTAGTCCAATCTTGAAGTAGCTCAAAATAGTTAGCAAAAGTTCAAAAAATTAGCCAAAACCTTTACAATTTTGCCTTTTTCTCTAATGCTATTAAAATATGCAAAAGTCTTCTAAGTTTCTTGAAGCCTTCAATAGAGTTAAAATGTCTCTTGAATGTTTCAAAAATATCCTAATTTATAACTAATAAGATTTCCACTTTCAAATACTCTGGCTCACTTACCTTCAAGTATACGTCACTTCTAATTAAATTATGTATATCTCCCTTTTGGAAAGAAGCATCTATCCCTAAGGGAAGAGTGAAAGGGGTGACATTACCTGCAGCACTTCCACAATTCCTAGCGCCTACGATTTTCAGGACTTCTAGAATTAGAGATTAGAGCCTTGTTGCGAGCTTTAAAAATTAAGCTTTCAAAATTTTAAAGATTCAAAGTTTTAAATTTAGAGCTGAATAAAGCTCTATAAAATTGAAGAATGTCTAAAAAGAAAAGATTCAATACTAGCTCCAGGAATTCCGAAAACTTAGAATTTCTATGGAAAAACTACGAAATTTCAAAATATACCTAAGCGATTTCATTTGAATTACGTGATATTTCAAAGTTTTGAACTTACTTCAAAAAGCTCACAATGAATTATGAAAGCTCACAAGCTGGTAAAAAGTTTCAAAAGTTCGTAAATTTTAATTTAATGCTTCAACTTTTACTTATATAACTTCTGATCTTGGATTCTAAAAAAAATTCTAATTCTTTTTTGATCTCCTTTAAAAAATGTTTGATTTCTTTCAAATATCACATCGAATCCACTTACAAAAGCGTTCGCGCCCTTCCATTTAACTGCACACCACTTTTATTCTTAATATCTACACCTTATTTAATCAAATATTATTTTATTTGCTTTCACTTGATATACTATTTGGTCCATCAGTGAGTCTGTCATTTGCTCAAATAAATTTAATATATTATCTTGTTTTATGTCTAATCAAATTTTTACTACTTTGCAAAATAACATTGATCAAAATTTATCTTCCTACCACTCCTTTTACAAAACTTTAAATATAGAGACACTAATTTGTGAGAAGGAGTAATATCCAATATCTCTCATTCAATTTACCCTATTCTACGCTGCTTTGATATACACTTTGCTAGAATATAAAATAGTAATGGCATAAATTTGTATAGTTTGGAAATTTCAATTAGTCCCGAATTAATCCCCAACTTTCTACTATTGGAATTATTATGTTTCCTCATCCGAAAGGGTTGTAGCTTGACATTAAGAGCAAGGGTGAATCGTAAATGAATTCCTTTACATTTTACACATAGAAACACCAAATTATACATGAGAGTCTCAGGTTGGATAAAATTTACTTTCTCCCCCATCCCATTTTATTTTGATGTACAGCTCCTGGTTCTGGCCGTTTTACATGGGGTGAGACGCTAATTCCCGATTATTGCAATATTGCTTCATCCACATTTTCTCCCGCGCGGATGTCTTGGTTAGGAGCCTCGATGGGAGCCGTAAATCTGGCTGTTGGGGCTGATGCGGCAACTGCAAAGCTCACTCTCGGGTATCAGCTGTAAAAAGGCGGTGGTGGGCGGAAATTGAATGAGATATAGTCTAACTAGGGCGCAATTAGAAATGGGTCTTGGTCTTGAAATTTATACTACTTCAAAGGAAGCGCTCAAGACAAAGTTTCCCTCCTCTCGATAAATATTATCCAGAGCATCTGAAGAGGGCGCAAAGCCATGGATTCTGGCTTCTATCAGACGATGGAGGAGTTTAATATTGCAAATGGATGTGAGATAGATTCACGATAAATTACAACTAAGATATGTGATACGTTGAAGTTTCCAATCCTAGCACATGGGATGTTATTGCACTGTCGCACATGGCATATGAGAGGATTTAATTGAGAATGAAATTACCATTTGTAAAAGCAATTGCAACTTCTTCCAATGTGTATGGATTTCCAATTGCTTTCCAGTGCTACGGAGAGGATGATGGGAAAATTTCCAATTAGTCTTCTAATGCGGGAGAGAAAGCCTTTCAAATGGATAATTAGTGGTCTTCCTGGCAATGAATTGTGATGGGCCGATGGAGTGGATAAATGTATAAGGCATATCTATTGATGGGTTGATTTGTCACATTCTTCACATTCTCCTTTCGGGGAAATTGAGGTGTTCAGGATCATCCCACAGAGATTCCTATCGAGATAGAGATTGTAAATGCAACACATGTTCCTCATAAATGACAAGACTTTTCCTACATATGAATACCAATGATTTAAATGTGAAAATTACTCATGCATGAAATTCCGCAAATAAGCAAGAATTCTATTCAACTCATATGTAAAATCTATTATATTATGAGTTTATTGATTTACGTTTTTGCCTCGATTTTCGCTAAAGGTTTTTGCTCCTCAATAAATTACCGGAGGCAGAGGAATTTAAATTTCTATGATATGTGAATATATTTGCCGAAAGCTTTTAGCTTCTATTGTTAGTGGACCGATTTAGAAGATAAATTATTTTGCGACAAACAGATTTGTCAAAGGATTTTTAAAGTAGCGGAGAGTGGGGCACGAACATTTTGTTTTATAATATAATAGAATAATGTTTTTGAAGTTGGTGAGACTAAACTACCAAATTAGTTTCAAATATTTAGACGAAATGAATTTTATAATTAGAAATAAGCCTTAAGCTTTAAGCCAGACTTGATTTAAGTAAGTAAAGGCCTTAAGGCTAGCTTTAAAGATAACGTTGACATTAACTTAAAGGCAGCCTTTAGACTGGGGTGGAAGTTTTGAAACATCAATCAATCGCGGTCGATCGAAATCAGAAATTTTGGTGTCTGAAACAAGCAAGTTCTCGGCCAAAATAGATCTGTAGGCTTACGACCAGGCTCGGAGGGTTCTCAGGGGAAGGGGGAGAATAAAAAAAGAAAAAGAAATAATAGTATTCCTATGTTTCTGAGGTCGGAGATTTTTGATTTCGATCGACCGCGATCGATCGATGTTTCAAAACTTCCACCCCTGCTTTAAGTTTGCCTTAAGCATCAGGCTGGCTGTAAAGTTTAATGCTAGCTTCATAATTTAAGCGCCTTAAAACTTAAATCCTTAAGATTGTTTTGTGGCTGGCTGTTAAGGTCTATTTAACCAAAAGTCTATTTAAAAAAATCATTTCGTAGCTTTTAAACTACATAATTTGATAGTGTGGATCTACTTACCTTATCTTTTACGCACTCAAAATTGGGCTCTCGAAATTGTAAGTCGGGAAATTGATCAGCATTTCATTCAAGTTTTATAAGAGAGATAAATAGGTGACGCATTTTTTATTGAGCGCTGGATAATCTTATTTTGGTTTCGGCATGATGATTAGTAGACTACAACTAAGGAAACTTTTACTAAATGATTAGTAACTTCAGTTTTTGAAGACAAATTTTGGAAAAGCCAAAACTAAATATAAAAAAATAAAACAGCATTGAAAGCTCGACTATACCTACATATTTTTGTTGAGCATTTTCCGTACTTTCGTAGTCAGCTCATCGATCGTTAATGTATGTTTAATGAATTTACATAATTATGCCAAATTAATGCAGATATTTCGTTTATTAGAGCGGAACAATGTGGCGTATTACAGCAGAATTAATGTGCGATTAAAAACCAATATGTTGGATTTGTCCCTTGTTTGAAATTTTTTTTCAGTCACTTGATATATTATATTTTGGCAGTGACTTTTATCGTTTGGGGACAACTTTATGTCGTTCGACGCTATAGGTTGTATCGAGAATTTATTGGCAATTGATTGATTCGACAGGTGCAGGAGACACAGAGTTCACTGGCATCTTGTATAAATTGAACAATCGACAACTTTTCATCTCCTTTGTGTCGTGCAAATCGCTCAATTGCACTTTCAAGTAAATTGAATGGGGATGAGTGTCTATGAAGAAAGTCAAAGGTCGGGATGAAGGGTGGCTGCATGGGGGGGGAGGGTGTAGGTGATTGTTCAAGTGGGCGAAGCTCCCACTATAAATAGGACAACAGTCCGATTGGGGTTATCGGGTTTATCGAAATACAAATTTATCAGAAAGGAAACTTCTCTTTGTTTGCCATCAGTTTTGAAGAAAACACAGAAAGACACTTTTCAGAGGGACGTAGTATCAATAATTACAAGTGTGCTCCCCCCTTGGCTGTCGATTGGTTATCTCATTTGCTATTGTGTGTGGCAATATATTGGAATGATCAAGTGAATGAGTGACAACAATAAAATGCCACGAACCATTACACGTTACAGCGCTTCATGATAAAATGATTGTCAACACTTTCAGTGAAGACAGTATAGGGTTTGTGTAGTTCAGTGGAGCACTGTGGAAAAAATTGATTTTGTGACTATTTATGTGACACATGGCAAAAATGCGAGGATACGACAATCCTGTGGCCTCAACAGCAGATGAGAGACCAACTGGTCACAGGGTGAAATCTGATGCTGAAAATACCGCTGATCAAGATACACGAGATCGTATTCCGGTAATAAAAAAAATAATATTAATATTGTTCTCCCATTAAATGGTTTTCATGATGATGAAAATGATGGGCAACTTTCCAACTTGTGACATCGCTGTGTGCAGCTGCCATAATCTTGACTGTTTTAATATCATCGCATCATCATATTTTTCGGGAAGGGATCCCTCCATCCCAGAATCATTCATCGTCCAAACTGACCCATTTGCAGCTCTGACCACCATAAAAACCGTATCCCATAAAGTGTGTCTAAGTGCAATTATTATCGCTGAAAATTACTATGTGACTGACTAACGGTTAAGCGTCAATAAAATTTAATACTCTTCATATATAGCGCTTGCATATCCGTTCGGGCCACCCACTTTGTCCTTTTTTCCCACCCCTAGTGCGCCAAGATGGACTATAGCGTCAATAAAAGGCAAGAATTGCAAAGAAAAGTCTCATTTTGTAGGAGCAAAAAAAATTAATTTCATTGAATTGCACTTCATCACAAACTACATTTTTACTGTCGTCGGTGGAAATAGTATGAAGAGCTGAGAAGTTGGTCGGAATTTTCCTCATTATCTTTTATTGCACACAATCTCGAGTGAAGAGATCGTGAAAACACTCATTTCTATTAGAATATCGAATGCACTAGGTGATTTAATCAGAAGCAGTCGTTATATTGTGAAGTACTCAATTAGGAATTTCAATGTGGAATCTTTGAAATTGAAAGGAATTTTCTCTTTGGGGAAAAGGGTTCGAAAAATCAGAGGAAAATGGGATTTTAATTCAAGTTTAAGTATATAATTTTTGTTAATTTAATATTTCCTTGAATATTTCGTTAATTTAATAAAGTAGAATGTCTTTTATTTTTTGCAATTAATATTTTGTTAGTTCCTTTGAGCAAGTAGAAAATTTCAGAGAAATGAAATTTCTGAAATTTCTTCAAAGACGTCAAAGAGGTTCATTTATAAACCAAAATAAAAATTTCGAAAAAGAGGTCATGAGAATTTCATATTAGAATATATTCTTTTGAATTAAATCCACCCACAGTCATGACTCATTATGCCCTTATCATCAAACCCTCAAGACTCCCCGCGCAATTGTATTTGCTATTGATCTTGAGATTGGTCAAATATTGAACTAGAAAAATTATCAACTCTTTGTATGCGCTTTTGTGATAAGACACGACATTCGAATGGAACGTCTGGTTGATTAGATTTTAATTTGATTATGTTTATTGCTTCTCTGATGGAAGGCATTGCGAAGACTCTTCAACGCCAACAGGTATGCCACGAAGAAGACATTGGCTCAGGGGATTCTCGATTTGGCTCTGCTGGCCTCGAATGCAGGCCAACTGAAGCATTTGCTAAGAGTTGGTGAATCTCATGAATTCTACACACTCCTCCTGGCACTGATTGTGTCATCAATCTGCCTCCAGGTGAGTGATTGATCAGGCGTTGTGACGGATTGGGAGACAAAGCCCCTATAATGATCCAATCTCGTGCCGAATTAACGTAATATTGCAATTTCCGCAGGTAATTCAGGCGATTGTTTGTGTTGTCCTCGGACTCATCCTGGACATCAACAATGTGGCTCAACAGAAAGCTGCGGACATTATCAACAATGTCTGTGTGGGCATCATCGTTGTCACTGTGGCCATAAATGTGATAATTAGTGCCTTCGACCTGAAGGGGGATGATGGCTCGAGACGAAGTTAGACCATCATCCATAAGATGAAATTTCGAGGGTGAATTTCTGCCATATTTCTCGACGTGCATTCGAGGAATTGGGAACTCTGGGGCATATTAGGCATTTAATTACATTCATTAACTTTTAAATGTTCAATTATAATTTTATATGTCTATAAATATCCTTATCAGTTACTATGTGAAATTCTAAGTATACGCAGCATTTTGGTCTTGACTCTTTATCTCTATTTATAAATTACATTGCAAGGTTTTTCGAGGGCTTTTCCGCCTCTGCAACAACATCATCGTATAATTGGAGACCTTACTATATAGGAGTGCTTATGTAGCTTTCATATTTATGATTTTAAATGATGTTACAGCTGCAGAACGTGAAATTTTCACCATTTGATTTTATTCTCAGTTTTATTCTTTTTATTCATTGTTTTACAGTAAAATATTCATTAGATGTCTCGCTAAAAAATCTTTAAACCTTTAAAGAATAAATTGTAGAAAATTGTGTTAAAATGTAAAACAAATGAGAAAAAGTAAAATTAATACAGAAAAAATGACATCTTGTACTTCAGTAAGGAACTCTTGTGGTGTGCAACTGAAGTATACAGTAGCAGGTAAATTTCACAAGTATTAAATAAACAACCCGGTTTTTAAAGAAGGATGTAAAGTACACCACAAATTGGCCTCATTTGAGCCTCAGTTGCGATTCTCTGTGTCAGTCGCGTTGAATTTTGCAAGGCGTCTCTGTAACTATTTCACACAAAAAAGGATAGAGAGATGAAAATACATTCAAGAGAACCACTGAGTTTCCTTTTAATGAGATCGGGGAATTCATTTTTAAAATAATAAAAAAAAAATACATTAAAATGGTTGCACCAGAAAGAAGTCCTTGTGAAGTAGAATGCATTTATTTAACTCTTTTGACTTTATGTCTTTAATTATAGGGGAACTGTGAAAATGATATTATGAGGTTTTTTGAAATTGTAACGAGCAGAAATTTTCTCATCATTTCAGTTTGTGTTTACCCATTTTTTCCGCAACTTCTTCCATCATTTCATCCCCATGAAAATCCTTCTGTTCTTTGGGAAATGTCTGCAATTGTCTCTCTCTCGGCAAGAGAGTGGAGAGTGTATTTTCATCATAAAATATATTATCTGTGGTCGTATAAAATGAGAAAATCCATCATTATCCAGGTCCCTGACGAGGGAGTGTAACAATGGTGTTTTGGGGTTTTATAGAAGGGCCAGCCGTAGGGTGGATATTCTGTGTGAACATGGGTGGTTCTGTGAGTGTCTGCTATTGGCTAAATAGAATCTTGCCAAAAACCACAAAAGTAATTAATTTAATACCTTTCTGACATTGCGGGCATTGGCGGAAGAATGTCAGAAGAATCTATAATATCCCTGGGAGCTACCAGCATTGTGCTACACGTTTTAATGTGAATTTCATGAGCGTTTATATTATGCCCAGGTGTAATACGCCCGAAGATGCCATTAACTGACAAGGGATTCCTCTTCTACCACATCCCAAAATCACAATTATCATACACTTCGTGCTAACATTTCTCAGTAGACGCCAAAATACAATGGAGAGTTCAAATGCTGGCTGTGCCAGTTGGAATCATGGATATTTAATTTTTATATATAGCACTTGTGCTCATGCGTGTGCCATTTTAGCATAAACTCTTCATGTGCAGAAGTACAATTAAACCACACTTTCTTGGGTGATAAACTTATCCTGTTTATGTGCAAAACAGACTGAGTAAGAGAAACTGAAACACATTCTTCCTCAATTGCCATACAATTTATTACGATGATCTACACAGCTCAGTTACTCCACTCTGTAACACTTGAGAACTCTACCATGTGAGCATACTAAATGTTTCACCTGGGCTGAGAATGTGTTTTCTTGTGTGCTTCCTTTGCAACAATTTTACAGCATTTTATTTATTGTTGAAGTACTTTGAAAAGAGAAAAGAAAACTTGCAGTAAGAAAATCCACTTTACTTCTTACAATGGAATCTTTTGTATACATTTTATGATCCGCTTTTGCACTACTAAAGAACTGTGAGAATTTCCACTGAGGTTTCCCCATCTCGACTTACAAGGAGCATCAGCAACACTTGATTTAGAGATAACAATTGTGTTAGCACAAATGTAAGTTTGTTTGCTATTATAGCTATACGAAAATAACAATACATGCTTCTTTCACACCAATCCGAGTGAAAACTATCTCTATGAGGAAATATTATATTATATGGTGGCGTTGAAGCGCACCAGAGAAGCTTTTCACTGATTTTGAATAGATTTATATTGTTACGTTTGGAGAATTCTCAATTTCCATTGGGTGTTTGATATTCTGAGGTTATTTTATTGATGTGAATGTAGATATACATTTTAGAGTTCAATTAATTATTTCAATTTATCGGTTACATCTTGTTTACATTTACGTAAATTAATGTATTGGAAATACCATATTGAATTTAATTGCTAATTTTATTGACCTAACCTTTAATGTTTTAATTGCTGCAGAAGTACTCACAGATATTTCAGCATACATAACAATTTCTATAGTGGCTGGAATTTTGCAGAATTTTTCATCGTTAAAGTCGTTAATTTAATATTTCGTCAGTTAAGATCTACTGAAAAGAGTAGAGTCAAAGCGTGACCGTATTTGGAATCCTACAGCAACTCTTGTAATTACAGAGTATTTGTAATTACCTACAAATTCACAGTCAATTGAAATTAACTGTTTTTTTAATAAGCCAAAGTTTTTTTTTCCTTTTTTTTTTTAAAAAAAAAAGCTTTTATCTCTATTTAATATGCAACAGAGTGCTATAAATAACCCACATTTGTTAGAAATGCTTCCTTTACGTCTTCCAGACATCATCATGTCGCTAAGAGCGACACAATTAGCTGAGAGCTCATCCAAATGTCTCTTGCATCAATCCCAAAAACATCAACATATTCCCAACAATTATCATGTAAAGGCTGGGTAATTAGTCTGGGCTACACTTCCTGACTCAGACACTCCACACCCCAGAGGACCATGAAGGAATGTGTGGGAGTTGATGGAAATGAGGAAGAGATTTAGGTAAGCAAATAATGTGGCATAAGCAAATAGCATATGGTGTGGGTGAGATTGGGGATATTAATGAAAAACACGAAACGCCCTGGAGCCTCCCATGGAATCACCTCCGCTTCCCATGGCCGCATTGTGTGCATGTAATACGAGCCACAGGGTGCCACACATGTATTTTGGGGGATGATTGATGGGCTTTAGGGAACGCTTCATTCGCCAAATTGATGGTTTTGTCCATTTTTCACACATTCTGACCGCGCTCTGTAGATTTCCGGTCCGCCGCCGGAATTTTCGGGCACCACGAGTCAAGCTCAAATTTCTCACTCTTATTGTTGAGCACTTTCCTCTCACAAAACGTATATTTGTGTAGCATGTGAAGGGAACAATATGTACCGTGATGACAGTGATTTTTCCTTCTCTTCTTTGCTAGAGCTTATGAGGTTGCCGTGAACTTTTTGAGAAATTGGCGAAGGAGGAGTATTGTACAAAATTCATCCTCATCCTGGGATACAAGATACTTTGTGGAGAGTATGAAATTTTATTTTTGCACGTGCTAGTAGGTGGATTTTGAGCTAAAAGTAGAGCGAGTATGGAAAAAAATATTTGTTGAAGTTCTCCACTCGAAAGAGCAGGAGATTGAGTAGAGCTTATACCAAACTTGTAGAGACTTTCAAGAGCTTTGGAGAGAGGGAATCCAAAAGCACATTGACATTTTTTATGTGGCATTTGTGTTGTGGTGAATATTTAATCTAAGGAGATCATAAAACTGTCAACATCACTGGTACATACAAGAGATACTAATGATTTTTCATAACGAATATAGATTTGATTTCGAAATGTTTTCTTAAAGTTTTAATTATTATTAGTTTTTATAATTTAAAGTTCAATTGCGAAGCAAAGACATTAGTAATTAGTAACTTTTGTTTAATATCTGGTTGAGAATTTATATGGTGATTGGTAGATGCTGCACATTTAACAATCATGCTGCATTTTTCCATTATACCCGAGGCTTTCAATAAAAGTTTCACAATTACGAAGTTTTCCAATTGAACTATTTGGCTTTTGTGCTACCTACATATATAGCTGATCGAATAAGTTCAAAGTTATGCTGATACAAATAGTTTCTTGTACTGAAATTTTGAGACAGAATGTTTTTTTTTCAATATCTAATCTTAAAACATTTCCTGGCACTGAAAAAATCTTTGAAAAACAAAAGGAAGAAAAAGAGCAGAGGAATCTTTTCACGACTGATTGCTTGTTTATGTCTGAGAATCACAAATAATTCCTTTTCGCAAACCTCTATTATTTATTGGCAATTTCTTCCTCTAATATTAGGATTACTCTGTCGAAATATTTCATTCTCCCACTTGATCTGCCCATTTCTCGTGCCACCTTCTACCGTCTTCGGTGGGAAATGCATCAAATAAAGTTGAATGTATGCCCATACTTTGCAATGTTGCTCCATTTTTCTGAATGAATGCGAGAGAGCAAAAAAGCACCCCCATTTACCCAATACATTCTCGTCACAGACAATACCAGGAGCCACCATGATGGGGAAGATTTTGCAGAAACTTTCCCATTTTCAGCCAGAGTGCCTGTCGACTCTTCAATGTGCCTCTGCAGATGATGTGGAATCATGAATGTGCGGAGGTATACATACGTATTTCGTCAAAAGCTTTACTCTCAAGAACACACATAAAATTCCAGAGAAAACTTTTATACTGGCACTTTTCTTTGTCTTGCACATATATATTTTTTTCAGTTGAGCGAATCTCGCTTCATTGGCCACCAAAGATCTTATTCATTGCTGTTTTTACCTCTTCACATTCACATAAGAGCTTTTACGGGATATATTTTGACCCCTATTCCACCAATGATCTGTGTTTCGGAGGCACGTGAAGATGACCTTAATCACTGGATAAGAAATGTTAAATGATGTGAATCTCTTTCAAGTGGCTTCAATTAAAATTAAATTCCTTATTTTCAGGATCAAAAAGTTTTATGATATTAAAAGATGAAGTTAGAGTGGAGATATGACAAATTGTGCGAGACAGAAAATTTTTCATGAAGCGAAAATCTTATTAAATCGTTCTCTTTGTGAACTATTATTAATTTCATATTGCCATTCTGTGAGAAAATGTGTCTCTGAATCGTCTGAATAGAATATTTCTGCTCACGAAAGACTCTCTACTCTGTTATATGATTTAATAAAAGTTGCATTCCTCTTGCATTTGACATCACCCGCAGATAAAAGGTAACATAGGAAAGCATCTCAGAAAGGATTTTATTATAAAGTCGAAATGCGTTTTGGCAAATTCACGTTTGGATGCATTGACAATTTCTAATTTGTCGGTGAAGAAGCACACATCGCATATAAGTATTTCCGAAAGTGAAGTTACTTGAGCTGTGTAATAACATTTCGGTATTGTGGGAAAAGCATGGGGGAGATTAGAAGTGGTGTACATTTCAAGGGAAGCAAGAGCTTGCGAAAGTGTCAAGCAATTTTGAAAGCAAGGAAGTTCTTCCAGAGTTTTAAATTATTTTTAAGAGATTTTAAAAGGTTTCATGAAATTTTAAAGAAATTTCCGAACTTTAAAAAAGTTCATTAACTCAAAGCTTTCTAAAATTGCTGTAAAGCTCTTAAAAATTTTACGAGCATTAAAAACAATCTGAAAAATTTGTAAAGCTTTCGGATATTTTTAGAGCTTTGGAAGTTCTTGCTAAGCTTTTGAAAATTCTGGAGAGCTTTTGCAGTTTTTCTTAAAGCTTTCTTATTTATTTTTTAGAAAACTTTCTGTTTTTAGGTTTAGAAAGCTCTCTTAAAGTTTTACATAGAAACTTTCTTAAAAATT
>CAKKOB020001928.1:0-15577 GCA_918844115.2 Phlebotomus perniciosus
TGATAGCAAACTGCAAGGACGATGGAAAAGCCTCATTTTCCACTCACCAATTGGATTATTCCCCAGACTGAGATGATAAGTCCGCAGAGGGAGAGTTTAGGTCCACAGATCGGCATCTTCACTGCACTTTTAACTGGAAAATCGCACGGAAATGTGAATGCAAAACTGCGAAATTTCCACCAAAAAAATTTCACGAGAGTGTCAGGTGAGCGAGAATCATGTGACAACCTCTAAGTGCACTCGAGCGCCGCCAAGCGGAGAAAATGGAGTGGCGTGAAGTTGGCAGCGGTCGGCGGGAGGGGAAATACGAGCGCAGCACCTTGGATGTCAAGGCGACGTCAAACAATTGCACACGAGAATTTTCGCGAACAACTCTACTTCTCCGCTAAATACCTCACAGAAAATGACTCTCAAATCTCTATTGTGGTCAGTTTTAGTATCTATTGTAGCTGTAGTTAGTGCACATGATCAACCTATTCAGTATGACTATATGAAGCGGGAACATTCGCTGACGAAGCCGTATGGTGAGTTGGATCCGGCGAAAAAATTGCTTGTTGCATCTGTTATGGCGTTAAAATGATCATAAATTGCAGGTGCGGGCATGAATGTGCCCTACTGGGACTACATGGGGCACACCATGGTGACGAACAACTACGTGAGACTCACTCCGGACGCACAGTCGATGTCTGGAAGTCTCTGGAATCAAGTGGTGAGTCAGCAAACTGATACCCAGACAATGCCCGCGCCGAGACTCTTTGTGTCGCGACTGATACCCTCTTTGTCTCCTCCCCAGCCATGTATGACAGAGAACTGGGAGATGCAGGTGTCCTTCAAGGTTCACGGACGCGGGAAGGATCTCTTCGGCGATGGAATGGCTATCTGGTACACCAAGGATCGCATGGAGGGCGGCCCGGTGTTCGGCAGCAAGGATTACTTTAGCGGACTCGTGATCATCCTGGACACGTACAGCAATCACAATGGGCCACACAATGTAATTAGTCAATTCTATTTATTTTTGCTATCTTTGTGGAATCGATGGAATCACTTCCAATAAGAAACAGACTGGAGGATTAGCCATTGAGAGGGTTTATTGATTCCAAACAGATTTGTTCCGGGAAATGCCTTTATTCGAAAAAATCTTAGTAAAAAAAATGAAAAATCATTTCTTATATTATTAATTTATTGCTATTTAAATATTTTCTTTTCGCCCTTCAAGCCTAATTTGTCTTGTTTCTAATGTTTTAATCAATTATCGCAGTAGAGTTAGACACGGGGTGTTAAAGTTTGTTTTATCGCTAAATTTTATAACCCTTTCACGACTAAACTTTTAGTATAAAGTGCAAGATAAAGTAATATAAGCGAGGTTAAAAGATATTTTCAATTTGTACTTGAATTTCTCTATAAATTAGTTCTTGAGAAACGAACTATAAGAGAATTACAGAACGATTTCGATTAAATTTTAAGAAATTAAGTAATTTCTAACAAGTCAATTATATCAAGCTCTGAGGAAATCCTTAAACTCAGATTGGATTCGATTCATAATTGAACAAAAGATTATGTTAGTTAAAAATTATTAGAAAAGTAAAGGGTTTGGGGTTGACTTTGGGGCGATTTTAGAAACCTAAAGTCTCTATCGCAACCGTTTGGTTTTTGGTATAGAGATTATTAACAGACGGACAACCAAATGCATTTTTATTAAAAATTGTGAATTTTAATTCTTATGCTAATTTTACAAAGAAGAAAAAATACCAGAAAATAACAAGTTTGGCAAAAATTTGAATAAATCAATCATTTTTGCTTTTCCTAGTGGCTTGCAGTTTGAATGCCATTTTAAAGAATATATTAAAATAGAAATTTAAAAAAAAATAATAATTGAAATTTCATATCTAATTTTATTAAATTGTTAAATATTTATAAATTGGAAATTTTTCGTCAAAACCTTTCCCGCTTTGATTTTTCAATACCTAAGATGTTTTATTTGTTATTAATTTTTTCGATCTTGAACGCAAACATGAAAAATTAGCTATATTATATTTCCCGTGTTAACACTTCGTAGCTATTATAGGTATTTTCTAATCCAGAGGTGATCAGAAGTCGGTTGACTTCATTCAAAAAATTGCATTTTCTAGCTGGCTTGGCAGTGGATTTGCGCCAATAAACTAACATAACCTCAATCGCATTTGGGGCGAATTTTCCACTATTTTCACATAAAACCCTATTGAAAACACTTCACTAGACACTCCACTGAGATTTCCCGCCCTCTACAAGCTGCTGAAAATGGATTACCCGCGAAAAAAATAGAGTAAAACCTGTTTCTCGCGCGTCGTTGTCAAGTGTCAAACAGAAATTGTGAGCCGAATTGACATTTGGCGGCGCCTTTTCCATGCAAAGTAAAAAAAATATTTATAGAATTGGACAAAAATGTATAGACAATCGTGTTTTACCGAGTCGTAGATGAAAGAAAAGTTTATCGAATTATTTTAATGGTTGTAATTTTGAATAATTTTGGTCAAAATGAGAAAATTCAGCTCACAATCTGTTTTAACACTTGACAGCAACGCGCGGAAAACAGATTCTGCTAATTATTTCGCAGAAAATCCATTTTCTCAAACATTTAGAAGCTAGAAAATGTACTGGAGTGTCTAATGAAGTGACGAATTGAAAACTCAACAGAGAGTTTTATTGAAAAATTAAGGAAATGCGCCCTAAATAGTACGATTGAATTTATTTCAAGTAAAAATGGCGAGAAAAATGGGGTTGCCAGGCGAAACCTGCTAGTTGAACTGTCATTTAGTTTGACGTAAATTTCCTCTGTCAGCTTACCCTTATATCTAGCTGTATTAATCAGTTTATTTTGGCTTCTGGACTTCAGTGTTCAAGATCACTTGAATATTTGATAGTTAATTGATTTGCATTTTATTGACAGAGAAAATCAAAAAGAAAAACAGATCAGAATGTGAAAATTACCTATCTCCCCCTAGATGGCAGTCACTGTGTGAGATCTAAAATAGATTTCCAATTAGATAAAATATTCTCAATGAACAGATTAATACCTCTGTTGTGTTTTTATCACGTATATTCTGATAAGAAACCTAAGAAACAATGCTTATTGGAAATATTTAACTGATAAAAAGAATAGAACTAAAATTTTAGCATAAAAAAGAGCTTTTCACTTCACGTAATTATCACATTTGATCAATATAACTCAAGAAACGTGGTTCAACATCGTTACTTTTAGTAACTTTTGATAAAGCTTTCTCCTCGTTATAGCCATAGCTACCGAATGTGTGATACGGGAGTGAATACAAAGTCCATGATGACACAGCTTTTTTTCCTTGCCTTCTTATCTGCAACGAAATTCTCAATTGCAAAATAAATTCATTGACAAAAACTGATAAGGAGAAGAGGGAGATCATGTGTCTGGAAAAATCTGTTCTATTCACCTTTTTTGGGGAGAATTTTCTATGATAATTTTTGAAAATGAGAAATTTTAATAATATTCTTTCAACAGCATCAACATCCCTTCCTGAGTGCAATGGTGAATAATGGGACCCTTCACTACGATCACGATCGCGATGGCACTCATACGCAACTCGCGGGTTGCGAGGCGAAATTCCGCAACGTGGAATATGAAACAATTCTGACCATTCGCTATGAAAATGAAGTGCTATCAGGTTAGAATTCAACAGACAAGTTTTAGGAGTAAAAATCTCATGATCTCTCTTAATCAATCTTTGCAGTTTTGACCGATTTTGAGAATAAGGGAGAGTGGAAGGAGTGCTTCTCATCAAAGGGAATCCTCCTGCCAACGGGCTACTACTTTGGCGTGTCCGCCACAACGGGTGATCTGTCTGATAACCATGACATCATTTCGCTCCACTTCTATGGTTTGGATATTGTTGCGGATCCGCAGAAGAGTCTGGAACGGTTGAAAATTGTGCCGCAAGCTCTCACTTTCGAGCCGCCAAGAGAGCGTAGCGAAGACAAGAAGCCCAGCGGAATGTCTAATGTTAAGATCTTCTTCCTCATCCTCTTCGGGATGATTGTGGCGGTGGCTGTGGCCATTGGTGGGATTATGTACTACCAGAAGCACAAGGAGAACTCCAAGAAGAGGTTCTACTGAATATCCTGAAAGATATTCTCCTCTCCGCTTAAAAAAAAAACTCATACGGTAAGACAACACAAATTTATCACAATTTCATCATCGAATTGACTGCATATAGAAAAAAAAAGAAGATAAAGATTTTTTAAAAGGGAGTTTTAATGTGACTTTTGGGTGTAAATATGGGTTTGATAGGGTGTGAAGGTTTTTAGTTTCTCATAAAGATTTATTAACATAAAAAAGAAAAGAAGCAAAGAAAGGGAGAAAACAAAGTCACAACCAAAATTATATATTTAAATTGATAAAAGATGAGCGCTTGTAGCTTTAAGGATGGAAAGGAAGTAAAATAGGATAAAGTTAATTCTACTTCAACAGTCACACCCTCATCCACGTGTTGAGTCTTTCTTTTTATTATTTATGTTTAAGTTTGAAACTTTCATTCCATGGACCAAAATTAGGGCGAATGAAAATATTAATATGATTTTTCAGTTTTAATAAGAAAAAGAAGAAGATAAAAATAAATTGTGCCTCGAGAGTTCATCTTTATATAAGCTCATGAAAAACAAAATCTCAGTTATTGAATGTAAGTTTCTTCTCTCTCTCGATGATTTCATGTGAAATGGAAAATTTAAGAATAGCTTTTGTAAAGGTCACTCATGGTCATTGAAACTTTCTAAGGTAAATACAGGTTGTCACGAAAGGTTTGTCGCTTCTTCAAGGTTTTTGTTTTAAGAAATTAATTATTGCAAAATTGATTTGCAATGTTGATCGTGATTTTGGAAGTGGTCTTGACTAGAAAAGTGGTTCTAACAAGTTTAAAATGGCAGCTAAGGACCAGAAACACACCCAGTAAACTATAAAGATAAGATTCTTAGTGAGTCAAATTGGCGATTTTGTTGTCTTTTTGCAATTATAATTTCAAATAAGAATCGAAATTTTATCTTTCCAAAATACTTTTCCAGAATTTTGCAAAAAAAATCCCAGTTTTCCAGAATCTTTACCAAAAACAACTTTGTAATAGTGCTGTCACACGGCTTTAGTTTAAAATCCCCAAATCTTGCCCCAAATAGAAAAGCAGAAAATCTCGTTTAATCGAATCAGAAGCTTTTTTAGTACCTAAAAGCTCCCGATTCGACAAAAGTATTATTTAATCTTCTATTGAACTTTCCCTCGAAATTCTTTTGGATATTCGGAAATAATAGAAGACTGATAAGGTAAACGCAGTACGTACCGACACATACATATGTTCGCTAAGAAAATAATACATCTGTCGGTACGAGCTTCACTGTCGGTACGCACTGCCTTTACCTTATTTGGTAAAAATTTGACGGTTTTATTGGAAAATGCGGTTATCCCTTACCGAGTTATCAGGCGAGGAAAAATCGACTCACGAATTTATTGCATGGACGCAATAACTGGGCGAAAAAGTGTTTCTCTTTTATCTGATTTGCATTGGTTAGAAAGGGACACAAAACTGAGCGATTATTGCGTACAGAGAACACAATAATCAATCAATATTACGTTTCTGTATCCCTTATGTAAATCGGATGAGTGGAAGATACTTTTCGCTGAGCTATTACGTCGATGCAATAAATTCTTGCGTCAAATTCCTCGTCTGATAACTTTCATAAGCGGTATTTGTGTTAAATTTGACACATAAATATTTTTGAGCTTATACGAGGTTTTTCATTCATATTTTATGCTAGTTTCCTCGAGTTTTTCAGTGAATTAGTCAATTGTTAAAGTGCAAGAAGGATCGGTCTTGAAGCTCGCATCGGCCAGTAGATTAATTTTGCTAAAAATTCGACGAGAATATTGCTTCTAAAGATTAAATATGGAACTAACTCAATACATCTGATCTATTATAGATCTATTGTGTTACTTTATATTTAATCCATATTTAGTTCATATAGCATCAATATTCTCGTCGATTTTTTAGCAATATTAATCTACTGGCAGATGCGAACTTCATGACCAATCCGTCCTGCACTTAACTTATAACCTCTCAAAATTGTAAAAATTATATTTCAGAAAGGATTTTTCCCTAATTTTTCCGGGAATCTTTTAGCTCCCCTGAACTCAAAATGTATAAATTCTTGCTTCAAGTTAACTTGCGTTAAATAGAATTCCATTTAAAGAATATGTTGACAAAGCTATTGCCGTGTGACAGCACCATAATGCACAAAGCGCTGAAGTGGTTAAGAAAAATGTTAAGAAGAAATCACAGACAGTTTGTTTGATGAATCTTCTTTAACTTAAAGAACCCAACTAATAGCACAATTTGAATCTTGTAATTTTCCATTTGGGAGGTTTTCAATAAGGAAATGCTAATTTTTCAAGAACTTGTTGAATTCTCTGCATAAAGCTAATCTTGATACACAAACCCAGTGAAATTCTCCTCGCAAATAGGCAGAAATGTAACAAAATGCTTTATGAAGTGTTAAATTTGAAAAGAACAAAATATTTAGAACAATTCTTCGACAATAAATGTTCCTAATTCCTATTAGAAGGTCTGAAAATCCCAACGATAACCAGTTAATCCACATTATTTGGATTAAAAGTTAAAGAAGAAGCGACAAAGTATTTGTGACAATCAAATAATTTTCAAATAAGAAAAGAAAAGAGTCTACAATAAAGTTAATTTTCCTAAAGCGATGATAAACCTCTTTGATCCTGTGTCTCCGAAAATTCTCATAAATTGTGAAGATAAAACTCTGACGAAGGACTCCGAATGAGGTCAGAGAATTGAAAAAAATAAAGATCCTGTTGTGGTATTAAGATGTAAAAAAACATTTTCTCTCTATTAGACGCGTTGAGGTAAAAATTTTCAGAGTTTTTTCTAATAAAATGCTTGAAGATATAAATTTTAAGTCTGCGAAGAACAAACGGAATTTGTGGGTTTCGGTGGGTGGGTGAATACCTCATTGACTGCCAATTAGTGTGTGAGGAATAGAGGGCAATGAAGTCGTTTATATATCAGTGAAAGTATTTGGATCTTCCTACTCTTTCACCATTCAAGGCTTTGATATTTTATTTTGTGTTGTCTTTGTGAAAAAGAAAAAAATGTCAATCTGATCATCGCGCGATGATTATAAGAATTTGAGGCACTTTTGGTGAATTTTCTCTCTCTCTCTCACAAAATTTCTTTGGTTTTTTGAGGTGGCATTTCGAAAAAAAAATCATCTTTCTCTCTTTCATTATTGGAGTAAAATAACTCATCAAATATCGACAGATTAACTGGCTCTCTCGCTGGGTATCTCAGTGAGGCAAAAATCTCATCGACTTTATTGATTTCTTTCTAAGAAACTCATGTTTCAAGCAAATTAGTTGTTCTTCAAGTGATATAACATTCTCGATGCTCCGCTGATCTCAATTCCGGAATACTCTGGCTTAATGAACATAAATACACTGGGTTGGCAATAATTATACTTTCACAGAGAGAATTGCATTAAAAAGTTTTCTGTTTGTTCACAATTTATACACTTTTTACATTTTTATACCTACTTGCTGGCTGCACGATAATTTTATGCAGCATACCTGAGATCTCTAACAGCAAATCCCTTTCAATCTCAATTTTTTTTGGAATCAGGTGGTTTTTTTCGTTTTTTTCTTTATGAATTTAAATCGACTTATTATTGATGAATTCTTTGGGAAATGAAAGAGATTGAAAAGTTACAATGCAACAAATTTATTATAAAAATTACATGTAATTTACAAAATATGTCATTTTTTCAATCATCTAACAATAGTTAACAATAATTTTCGCTTAACTTTTATATAATAATCCTTCATTATGTACGAAAGGAGTGGAATAGAAAAAAAAAATTATTTTACAATTTCCTACAATTTTCATTTAAATCGATATTTCATCTTTTTTATATTTCGTTTTTTTTTTAATAGAAAATATACAATTATTGGGAATATTAAAAAAAGTTATTGGTAAATTTTCCGTAATGTCAAAGTTGCCCAAAAATAAAAAAATAATAAAGAAAAATAAAATAAGCGATTAGAGTCAAAAAAATTTTGTTTAAACAAATGAAAGGGTTAAAATATGGGAAAATTTGTCTAAATTAACAAATTGGATTTACAATTTTTCCGAATCATTGGAAGTTTTTTTGTTCCTTCTTCATTTTTAGCCATATACTTCCTTTCAAATAGAGTAGATTTCATTTAAGTACCAAAACTAAAGACGTCAATAAATTAAACTAAATAATAGTAAATAAGAGAATATTGAAGAATAAGTTAAAAAAAAGAGTTCTAAATTAAAAGCTAAATTTATTGTTCTTGTTTTTTCTATATAATTTTTGTTTTTTGAACTAACTTGGAGGAGATTTTTCTTGTCGCGACCTCCAAGCTTTAAACAAATACGCGCTACATTGGGACCGTTTTGAATTATTGTGTTCCAGTTGAGGCTGAGGGACCTAAAATAAAGGATTATCGAGTTCCGGGGACAGTTTGTAAGAGGGATCATATTTTTTTTCGTCTTTTACATAATTCAATCTATTTACATTACAACAACTCTTTGGTGGTGTCTGCAATTAAAGAGAAAACAACTTGAACAAAATAATAACGAGTGATTCATTTATACAACACACAAGAGGTGGAAGGAATTATTAAGATGAAATGAGAGAAATAGCTTTCTAAGACATGATAATAATAAGAAAAATAAAAAAATCTATTCACAAAAGTCGAATCCTTTATTTTAAGGGCGCGCGCGGGGTTTGAAAAATAGTAAAATATATAAGTTAGAGATATCGACAGCCTCCACTGGAAACAGATAATTGCTTAAAATTATATTCCTAAAAGTGGGTCATAGTTTGGGGGGTTGGGAGAGTATATAATATTAATATTTTTTTATATAGAATTGGTCTAGAGAGGAAAATTTATCGTTTAACACGTAATAATCTTATTTTTTCCATATAAAAGATTTTTTTTGTTTTTTATAAAATAATAAGAAAAATAATATAATCAAGTATAATTCTTAGTGAAATGCGAAATGTCAGGCGATCAGGGATTTGAGGAGTGTTGTTGTGGGGCGGCGGCCGGCGGCCGGACGCAGGCTATGTCACCATTTTCAGCTGCTCTGTCGGGCAAAGTTCAACTTGCCGGATAGGGCGCTGTTCTCATTTTGTCTCAAATGTGACTCGAGGATGGAATGTTTGAGTTTAGCCGTGGCGGCTATAGCCGCCGCCGCGGCTCCTGTCGGTGAATCCGCATAGTAGACCTCCTCTTCCTGTTGTGTCTGGGTGCTGTCGTTGTCCGTGTCGGGTTCAGTTTTTACATTCCTGTCGTGGGTTTCGCGCTCCTCCACGAGATCCTCATCCGTGAGTGGCAGTGCCTTGTAATTCTTGTTCGAGTCCTCGGCCAGTCGGTTCCGTTTGGGTTCCATCTTGGTGTCACCGGTGATGACCTCCATGGGTGTGGCCATTTTGCGCTTGGAGAAGTACTTCTGGTGCTTCTGATTGTCCAACATTGTCTTGCTCGTGCTGTGGATTTGGTATTTGGGCGCTGCATTGGGCAACGGCGGTGGCGGCGGCTGATACAGTCTCGATTGCGTTAGCGCCGGCGACAGACTGCTGGGTGGTGTTGATCTTGTGAGATTAGGGATTTTACCTGTGCTTGTGGGCAGTGATCTGTGCTGATATGTGTCGGCTAGGGAGAGATTTGTCACACCAGGATATGCGGGATGTTTGAATTGCTTAGAATTGCTATTGGCGTTTGCACTATTTGTCGTCGCATGTTTGCTCTGATCTTCGGGATCAGTTGTGCTTTCACTGTGTAGCCCCTTGATCTGCATGGCCTCGGCCACTTTCAGGAAATTGGGCAGGTCCTCGTACTTGACATTCACCTGACCGCTGTACATGAAGTCCAACAGACCCGCCATGTGATTGCTGTGGACGTCCGTCATGAAGAGAATGGGATGAGTGGAGGGGTGTTCGAGGAAGATCTTCTGGAAGTAGGGACTGCACACGGACAGCACCAGTTTGTGCGCCTTGAAGATCTTCCCGCCCGCCGCAATGGTCACATCCACCATCTGGCCATCCTTCTGCAGGCTGTGGAAGCCCCGACACATGTTACCGTAGAAATTGTTCCAGGACAGCAAGTACTGGTCGATATTGTGATGCTCAGCCTGCTGGAGGAGCTCCTGTGCCGACACGTCCTTCTGCTGCTGCATAGCCTCGGTGTACTTGGACTCCATCAGCTCATCGTAATCCCGGATGCCGATACCGTTGTTGTAGGAGTTGCTGACGGGCGTTGAGGTGGTCGACGGGGCCGTCAGGCCGGCTGTGCTGGGCTTCGTGGAGTCACTGTCATCATGTGAACTCACTGACTTTGAGTCTTGCATCATATCGGCCGCCGCCTCGGCATTCTCACGTGCCTCACGTGTCGCCTGCTGGGCGGCCGCTGTGGCCGCCGCGATAGCATTGGACATGACAATGCTATCCTCGAAGGTGCAATCGTCCAGATTGTCCGCCCCAAAGGTCTTGGTGCTGGAGAAGAGACGCAGTGTGGGATCATTCACTTGATCACTAAAGTACACGTCCATCATGTTGAAGAAGGGCCAGTCGCGCCTCTTTGGCTCCTCCGACAGCTTTATCGCCTTGTATTCTTGCAGTAGATTGTTCCACTTCTTGATGATCTTCGCCAGTGGCAGTGGAACATTCAATTCGCGCTCCACAACTCTGTGAGCGGACACCGCACGCCGAAAAAAAAGAAAAGATTTTTATGTATGCTAAAAAGAAATCTTTTTCTCCTATATATATTTGATGAAGAAAGAAGATGTTGAGAAAAAGAGACACGGGGGCATAGATTTCGTGCCTTCTTCTCTTCTCTCTTCATTTCTTTTTTTTCTTTTTCAATGATGATACTCACGCCCAGGCGTATTTGGCTGCATTTCGTTTGCCCGTGAAGAGTGGTGAAAGTTCTGCCCTCAACCGTATCAAGGTTTTTACTTTTTCCGCCTCCCCTGCAAAAGTGTAATAATCCAAACAATTACTTATTAGTCTCTTTTCTCTCTAGCAAATCATTTTTCGTGTCAGAGCAAGACTGATAAAGCAAAAAAATACCCTCACATGCGCTTCGGAAAATAGATTAGATACTAAAGACATAAAGAAAGAAAGAAAAAATTCTCCCCCAAAAATTGAGGCCTCTCCACCTCTTAAGAACATTTCCTCAAGTCCACAAAGCAAAGAAGGCACACTGACCCCATTTCGCGAAGATTTGGGTCAAGGTAAAAGTCTCTCTCTCATTTACTATCTGTTGCGATAGCTTCTTTCCCCCAAAAGCCAAACCATCTATATCTACCTCGTTGTATTCTCACCGCAGAAGAAGAAGAAAAAAGACATGGGAGAGGGGATAAGAATGCAAAATCATAATGAAAGAAAATAAACCCATTGTTAACTTCCATTTAGAGCCTCCAACTGTGACTCACTTTGGTGAGATGTGAATATCGAAGAGAATTCGTATTCTCACACAGAGAATTGAGGAGAAAGTTTCCTCGGAGAATTCTCCATTTGCCGTTTTTGCATTTTTCACATTATGATTATATACATATTTCTATTTTCAATTATCCAAATCAGAAAATTGAGGATTGCGCGCACCAGCCAAAGCCATTTCAATACGATTGTAAATTTCACCTGTATCGACAATCAATTCCATCGCATTTCATTCTCGGAATTACAAACTGTTTTCTCAAAACGAAAATCCGTTTATTCTAAAAATTTCTTTTTTATCAAAATTTTAAGTACAATTATTGCGTAATTTCTTGTCACGACAATGGCAAAGAAAAAAGAAGATAGCAGAATTTGTAATCTTTCAAGAATGAAATAAATGACCTTCATAAATCAACAAATCTCTACGTTTACGATAAAGATTTTTCATTGAGAAATTAGGCAAATTCGAGTTCTTTTTTCTTTCGTGGAACAGCTTTCATCTAGTTTTGAGTAAATTTCTTGATTTTTCCACTTGAATTCTCGTCATTTTTGAAATATTGCAATAAAACCTGAATTAAAATTGTCGGTCACAAAACTTTTTTCACCATACAGTATGACCTCGATTGTACATACTGCAACTTATCGAACTTATCTTGTTTTTTCGTGATAATAGGTTAAGGTTTCTAATCCGAAATCAAAAAATAATAAAGCTAAAATATTTGAAATCGAAATTAATAAGAACTAGAATTTTCAACTTAAAAAGATTAAGATCGGATCTTGGAACAACGTCTAAAAGGATAAAACCTTTAGTTATCAATCAGGAATTGTGAATAAGGCGTAACTCTAATGAATGACGACTATAATTTACATAAATGAGGATGTTACTCAATTTTGGCGACGACGAAAGTGAAATCATGCGAATAAAGTAAACAGCCTGAGCCAGAATCCATATCGAGGTCCTACTGTATTACTAAATGTTGAATTGGACATGAAAAAGCGCTTTAAAAGAGAGAGCTAATCAAAATAAACAGGAATCAATGCAAAACCTTTCTCCAAAATAAGATTGACAATTGCAGTCGAGAGTAAAAGCTTAAAATGTGAGACGATTTTAAAGTTTATCGACCTAATTTTCTCAATCCATATGAAATGAAAAGTCTCTCATACAGCATGTGGGCAAAAATTCTATTTCCTCGCCAACAAAATAATTTACTCGTCTGAAGGTGATACGGAGAAAACAAGTCATGTCATCAGAAATTGATATAATGATTGCACTTTTTGCCCTTTTGCCAGTCTGAAATTACAAAAGTAAATGTCCGTAGACAAACACATTTCTTCTAAGGTTCCAATTCTAATAGGCAAACACCTCAACAGGGCGTCACTGTGCAAATGAGTTTTTGGGTCAAGCATTTAACGAAATGATCCACAAAATTCTCATCTAAGAGAGAGAGAAAAGCATCAGCATGACTTTACATATAGAGAAAACATATGTTATGAGAGAGAGATAAAATGTGTCTCTATACATATTTTTTTTCTTTTTTGAGGGGGGAATTTTCTACATGGGAGACGACACAACATTTTATCTCGGCGGGTAGAGAAATGTCTCGAGATGTTTACAATGTAAAATAATTTCACATCCAAACCAACACCGTGTGTGTGATTTTAATGTGCAACAATCCGAAGGGAAAATGGAAGAAAGAAGCGTCGTGAAAAGTTGGTAAGTGTGAATTTAGATCAGAACCCGGAGACACGATGGCAACAACAATAAATAAAAATATGAAATGGTATTGTGTGCGTGTGGAAGCGCCAGCAGAAGGAGGGAATAACAGAGAGACCGCGAAGAGCAAAAAGAAGAGAGTCTCTTCCACAACACAAAAGAAGAAGATGAAGAGGAAGATGAGTAAAAATCTCAACTCTTTATTTGCATTTTGGTCTCTGCTCTGTGGTCGAAAATGTGGGACAGTAACATTCTGACGGTCCGTCGAGGTAGATTTCTATCAGATGCCCCAAAAATATTTGACATAGATTTTCGAGAGCACGGAACTTGATCGGTCGGACTTCGCATAAATATGCACAATAAGTCTTATATTCAGAGAGATGTTTTGTCATCAACCACATTTTGGGAAACTGGTCAACACGTGGACGACCACGTAGGGTTGAGCCCATCTCATTAATGGCCCAATTAGGCCCAGGTAGGTAGCGCAGCCCATAAAGAAATTCTCATTGAGAATTTTCTCTTTGGTCACCAACAACCAAACCATCCCATTAATATCCGGGAGTCTCATGTCTCCGCTTTGCTCTCTCCTGACCAATTTTGGGTGAAATTCAAGCAAAGTGAGAAGAATTCTTGCCGATTTTTTTCACCTCTTTCTTTCACTCTTCTCTCAGATGTTTCTTCTTCATTGTGAGGCACTTTTTTATCTCCATCTCACTCACTCCACTTCTTATACACCCATTCCAAAAACTTCAATCTCCTCAACACTGTGTCTGGGCTCTGAGACTCTCTTTGCTTGGGTGTTCATCAGTTGCCCTACTTTTTGCCATTCAACAGTCGCGGACGTACTTTACAATACTAACTCCCATTGTATATCAATATATGTATAAAATATACCATTTAATGGTGAAGTGTGTTCGATTAAATTGTAAAAATATGGTAAAAGGTTTTTTCTCTTCCTCCTCCCTCCCTCCTTTTGCTCTCTGGTCAATTTTTGTTTTGGGGAGAAAAACAAGAGTCTCCGCAACCAGCGAAAAAGACGCGGGAACCTCTTATACCTAAGAGATGGGAAAAAAAAAGATCTTCGGAGACCAAATGGTTTTGATTTTTTTTCACTCCACAAACACACGCGCATCATCCAATTTCCTCAATCTCTTTCTCTCTCCTCTAACTTTCTTTCAAAATCCCTCTTGCTCTTTTATGCGAAAGCATCATTGACGATTCTTATTCATCTCTTCTCGCCCAAAACACCCTTCGCTCACCTCTCATCCCCGATATTTCATTTAGTCCTTCAGTCACTTCTTTCTCCCTCCCCGATGTTTCTCTCATGTTAAAAGTTCTCATTCCCAATCAAGTCAATGGGTCGATCCTCAAGTTCGTCTTGTTTTCGAAGTCAATTTCTCTATGTCCAAATCGTAAGGCTTATCATGTAAAACTTATCGGTTCTCGATAGTTGATGAGGAAGTTGTCTGAGCTTCTAAAACTTTTAGGCTACTTTTGAGTAGCCTCAATCTTATCAAGAATGTCTGAATGTATTAATTGATTTATCTCGGTGATACGAACTTATACAGGTAGTCAGTTTTTCGGAAAGTTAATTGAATGCTTGCAATTTTATTGCCTCGACACGCACGTTCATCCACGTAAGGGAAATACAACGATATTCGTCTATACTGTGAACTTGCTAGAAATGACCTTAACCCTTCAAGAGGTCATTATGACGTCATTTAGACGTCATTTCAAAAATCTAAGGATTGAGAGTTTTTTGAAAAAAATGAAGTCTGGCCGTTTATCCGTTTATCTGTCTAGAGATGTTAGAAGCCAAACGGTTGCAGATAAAAACTTGAGATTTTCGGATACCCCCACCCTTCGTAAAGACGATCACTTTATGTATATCAGACTTTATTAAGAGTGTTATCAGACTTGGTGAAAAAGTATCTTTCTCTCATCTAATTTACATTGGTTAGAAAGGGACAAAGAAGCGCAATAATGAACGATTATAGAGTTCTCCGGACGCAATAATCGCTCAGTTTTTTGTCCCTTTCTAACCAATGTAAATCAGATGTGAGGGAGACACTTTTTCGCCCAGTTATTGCGTATTTTTATCTAAATCTAAACCCTTCAGTGGTTTATGTGTCATATCTGATACATAACTTTGCAAAAGGATTTTTTCCTTATTTTTCCCAGAATCCCTAACTAAACTCTTCTAAATTCGAAGACGCATAAATTACCTACGCTCCAAAATTCTTCCATGAAGTGAAGGGTTAATATCTCAAGATATCTTTGCAATCTCATTCTTCCTAAAGCAGGACGAATTTTCCCTACAACCTGACG
>CAKKOB020001929.1:0-10570 GCA_918844115.2 Phlebotomus perniciosus
CTCAAATTTTAAAAGATTTTGTATTTTCTGTGATTTCTGTCCTTCAACGTCCCACGACTTTCCATGGACCCTTCTTGTATCTTTGAAGGGTTGGAACGTCAAGCAAGACTTCCAGTTTCTATAGGGGTGATTTTCCATTCTCTATAATAAATGGCGGTGGCGTTTGCGTGAAGAAACTTTTGTTTTCCGTTCGATTTTCACCAAATTTTCATCGAATTTCCCGTTTGCAAATCAGGAAGACGTGCTTAGGAGCCACAACCCAAGATGGCAGAGAACAAGGAGAACAACGCTGCGGACGATGATGTAATCCCAGAGGATTTCTTTGACGATTTCAGCAACACTGAATTTATGGCAGGTTAGAATTCACGGAGCGCTTTTTTCATGGCATTTTTCACTCTATGCGCTCCCTTTCAGGCCTCGATGTGATCGATGCGTGGGACGAGGGTGAGGACGCCAAGGACAAGAGGGGCCCACGGGCGACGAGGAAACCGGGTGGTAAGGAGCCGGAGCGTGGCTTGCCGGACCGAGATCGAAAGCGTCGCAAGTCCTTGGAGTCACCCGGCCGGGAGCCAGTCACCAGCAGGAGGTCAAAGTCTCCGGACAGACGTCGTCCCCGAGAGACGCCGGAGAAACGTCGACGGTACTCACCACCGCGTCATCACAGTTCCTTCCCGCGTCGCGGCGATCCCAGGGATCCCAGGCGCCCCGTGGGGAGTCGTCGGTCGAGATCCCGCAGTCGAAGCAGGTCGCCACGAGGACGTCGTCCGGCTAACAAGACACCCTTCCTGGAGGAGTTGGCGCAGAAGCTGGCCGAGAAGGGACACAGCCTGACGGGATTGCAGCCCAATCCGTACGCCTTTCAGGCACAGGGATATCCCAATTTCCAGCCGAATCCTGGGTAAGTATCCGCATTTGATTTCAGGGATTTGTTTCGCAGTGTTGGTGCTGAGTGATTTTTTTTTGTTTAACTGCCAGAGCCCCCTTGCGGTCAATAGTCGCGCTACGGGTGGTTTTCGAAATTTTGTTTTCGGCAAAAAAATTGTCACAGAATTTCGATTTTGATTTTCTGTTTCGAATTTCTATGTAGATTCGCGTTCGAAAGGTCTTTTATTCATATTTTAGAGATATTTTCTGGATTCCTAAAAGCTTTTCGAACCAAGAGATGAGATTTAGGTTTTTTGAGGGCCACGAGGTTTGATACTCATACCAAAATAAGAGACTAGGTAGAATTATAGGGTCGAGTCTTGTCCTTTGGGACAGAGTAGGCATAAGGAGTATAATAAAAATCTCAGATTTTGAATACCGAAGAACCGCGAAATCACTATTTTTTAATACAATAGTGATAGAAAGCGCTCGAAGAGACTTGACTTTAAATTTTTTAAGATTTGATAAAAAATAATTTTTCTCTAGGAAAATTATTGTCTTAAATCCAATCCTTGCTTTAAATTGCTAGGCGCAACTTAAAATAATATTTCAGGAGGAAAATTGACTGAGAAGACTGAGAATCATCAGAAAGTGACTTGATTGATATTTTCTGGGAATATTTTGAGCTCTTAATTATGAGAATCTTCACTGGTTGATGTTTCCCGGATAGAAATGACATCTTCTGGAAGTTTTCTATGTCAAATTTTTGCGTTTCAGCATTTTCCAGCCAAAGTATTCATCAGCGCTGTCGAGATGATTGCTTTTTCATTAGCGTCAAATGGGAAATACTTTCCCCCTGAAGTATACCTTATACTGTAAAAAGAAACCTTTTAACAGCAATTTCGTGAAGTTTTTGAAACATCGATCGATCGCGGACGAAAATCTCCGATTAGTCGATACTCTTCCAATCGATCGGAGAATGTGTAGTCCTGAATCCTCCCAATCGGAAGGAAGTCCTGAATCCCAATTGAATTCGATGTATCGAATAAAATCGACTGTCAAGTGAAATCCTAACCTCATATTTGTGCTCCTTAGCGATCCGCAGGAAGCACTGCTAAAGGTTCTGCAAGAGATGTCTGCTCGGTGGGAGGGAGTATGTCAGGGGTTGGTAAGTTCTTTTGAGGACAATCTGCCGAACCAGAAGACTCATCCATCCTCAGGTTCGGAGTTCAGCAGCTTTTTGGGCATTCTTTCATCTGGAATGCAGTGGATGTGGCCCAGCCAGTTGATTAATCGCTTCCGGATGGTGACAACAATATCGGGCTCATCATATAACTTCTCCAGTTCATGGTTCATTCTTATTCTGAATTCCCCAGTCATCGGATCCACTAAACGGCCGTATAGATCCTTTTCAGAACGCGCCTCTAAAAGATCAGTAACGCTAGCTCCTCAACTTGGGTCATTGGCACTACTTCTAGCCCGTAGTTGACAATGTGCCTCACCAAGGTTCTATTATATTGTGATCTTTGATGACCTTGAGACGTTTCTGGAACAGAAGATTGTCGTAAGTGCGAGGCAGCAATCTTTTCTGTCGCCTCTTTCCTGAGGCTGTTTTCCGAACTCACGGTCGATCCCAGATATTTGAAGCTTTTGAAGACTTCGAAGTTCACGTCATTAACCTCTGGTGGAAACGCCGAGTACGGGGCCGGTCACCATGTACTTTGTCTTCTGGCTTACCCTGAGCTTTATGTTCTCTGCTGCGTCGGCCAGCTTGAAAAAGGCTCTCTGACCAAGACTGCATTCATTCGCAAATGCTTAGATTCTTTTTCCGATCCCGAAATATCGAGTCGGCAATCTCCGATCGGATCCGATCGATTTGGTTTCAAAGCTACCGATATTTCAGAAGCGATCAATCGATGTTTCAAAACTTCGCACCCCAGGTTCAATATGAAGATATTAGAAATAGAAGAAAAAATTAGAATATTTTCCATTGTAATTTAGAAGTAGTAGATAAAGGATCGATGGATTGAAACATTGCAACCTTGTGTGCACAGGTATCCGTATCCGGTGCAACCACCGGGTCCGGGAATGGTGATGCCGCCTTATCAGTCGCTGGTGACGTATCCCAATCTGCCGCAGTACCAGCCTGTTCCGCCAGCGGACTTCCCAGCGCCGTGGCCAGTGCCACCGGCCAACAACTTCAATCAGGCGATGCCGACTAATCATACGCCGCCCAGTGTTCCGGGAACTTCGACTGTGCAGCCGACCACAATGATTCCGGGAACGAATCCTGAGCCACCGGAGCCACAGCTGAAGACACCACAGCAGGAGAAATTCCATTTGGGATTGGCGCAGATGCTGGAGGATAATTATGTGGAGGTGAAGGAGAAGATTGCTGAGTTGTCGTCCAAGGATAGCATTCTGGTGCGCTGCAAGAAGGCCATTGACGCCATGAAGGGTGACTCCAAGTCTTCCAGCGCCTTCATTTTTGTGCCAATGACAATGCCGAAGGATCTGGCGGATGGATCACCGGTGGGGAAGTTTCATCACGTGAAATTCCCTTGGTCAGCCGGCAATTGCGAGATTGACACTCACTTTATCACCCTCTCCAGTGCAAGGACACGTGAGGTGGCGCAGAAGTTGGGCTTCAGTGCGGGCAGAATAATCAATAAGTTGAAGGTGCAGGATGTTACGGATAAGATGGCGACTACCAATTCGCAGAATACAACAGATATGAGTCTCATGGCGGAGAATATGTGCACAACGGCGGTCCAAACCGAGCGCTTTGAGTGCCCAAAGTGTCTGCAAAGGGAATTGCTGACGCACTGGGACTCGGCAGCTCAGACGGAACCAATGCCAGCCACACCGACGGTTGACGATGTCCTGCCGGATTACGATGAGGCGGCCATTAATTTGCTGAGACGCTTCGGGCAGCAACAGAGGGACATTCTCATCTACTTTATGCGGCTGATCGACAGGCCGGACTACGTGACGCCGTATCACGTGAACACGCTGACGTCGAGACTACAGGATCTGCCCAAGAGTATCTTCAATCAGATGAGACAGGCGCCCCAGACCTCTTACATTGTCACCCCCACCTCGGACTTTCGCAGATTTTAAAGAGGTTTTGTTTCATGAAATATAATTCGTCGATTCAGAGGGAGAGAATTTTTTTTTGAGGAAGACGTGAAATTATGGTAAGAAAAAGTGTGAATGCGTGAGTGAGAGATTGCGTGTTTAGGAAGGAGGCCATGCTGATTACTCAGAGGATAGAAGATCGATAGCAGTGGACTAACTACTTTTTTCATAAATGTATATCTATTCGAAAAACAATAAATTTGTAAACAAATTACTTAATGGACTTATTATATTACCCAAAGTTGGGGAAAAGTTGAAATTTCTAATCAATTTGCGTTTTTTCATCATGAAGTCCGCCATTTTGTTTATGAGCGTGCTTTTGGTTTGTAACTAACTTCACAGTTAAACGTCGTGGCAACATCGCGGTCTTTTCCAATTCGAATTTTTGTTGGATTCACGGCGGATTGCACTTGTGAAATATTTCTAGATTTCTAGTGAAGTTTTCTCGTAAAATAAAGCTGAAAAGAGTGGTCTTGAAACGACCCTTTGAGGTTCCGTAACAGATGATGATATCATTGGTGGCTTAAGACTAAGGTCTTGTCTTCCATAAGGGTAATTATTATACTTATATTTATACTTTTTTACTGAATAAAAAATCAGTGAAAAATAGATTAACTAGATCTAAAATCGATTACCTATTGATAAAGTTGAATAAATGAATATTTATGCATAAAATGTCTCAAATAAACTTCCTTTTACTCCGCCATTTTTTTTTATCTTGACGGTACAAAATGGATTTTCTATAAATAGGCTCCGTAAACAATTCTGGAACTTTGTTAATTTCTCATTTGCTTTTCATTTTTATCTGAACTCTTGATAGCTCTTGCTAGATTCTGTGGTCAGAACTTTCAATTTCTCGTTCACATTTCCGTTATTTTCAAACACTTCCTCTTCCATACTTTGCATTTGAAAGGTTTCTCCGCCACTCAACTTCCAGCGAATTGCCTCCATTGAGCGCTAGGTGTCGCCAGTGCAACGGGTCTTACGTCAGTTCCAGAAATGTCATTCAATGGTGGAGTGAAGTGTAGCAACTGTGTGAAATTTTGCTAAAAAACAGCATTTTTCTGGTATATCCACCTGAAACACCCACTGTATTATCCACCCAAATAGCCAATTGACCCACCCCATCACCCACTGGAGCGCCCCGTGTGCCGCAACGGGGTGAAAAGTGTGTGTGTTTTCCGTGCATGGGGCAAGTCGATGGCGAATGGCGAAGAAGATGGAGAACTAATGAAATTTTTCCACTAATGTGTCCGCTTCAGGTCCGTGTTGGTGGCGCAAAATGGATAAGAACTTCGATGGAGACTCCCTGCTCAATGTTCAGGTACAAAATTGCACATTCTTAGCTGTTCCCCGGTGTCTGGGAAGGGGGGTGTGGGTCAGAGGAGTCACCTCTGAGAAGGAGGTTCCGTATTTTCTCTGGCGACTGTTGCTCTCCTTGTCATCTGGAAACATGTTTTCTTGTTTACCTTCCCCGCGACACCCAGTGGGGGCGCGCCCGGTGGCGAAATCGGCCAGAGAAAGTGCCTCTCTGGCCGTGAGTTCATTCACACGCGAGCGCCCTTCCGGACGCCAAAGAGCTGCCGGCAACAAGTCCACCGGGTGCGCTTTCCCATCTGTTTACCCGCGCGCCTTTCCAGCGGAAAAGCCGTCGCTTATCAATGACAAATTCCATTGATATCAATTCACTCTCTCCTGGTCACCGGCCTACTTAGATTTTACCGTCCAACAGTGCCTGGCATGTTTATGCGGACATCTTGGATGGAAAATTCCAAAGTAGTTGCGCGATCTTGGGGGCTAAAGATTGGGAGGAAGAAGGTCAATGCCATTTGTGACCTTGAGAATTGAAAACATTGATTTTAAATTTATTTAATTATTAATTTTTAGTTTTATGTCTCTGACAAAAACCAAAGAAATTTGAAATTTATTAACACTTGAATGATCACTAGGCAATTTTTGGATCATCTAAAAACGATGAGTTTTGGTTGCGTTCCATTTGACAGCAACTGTCAATCATGATAATCGATGAAACTTGATAAAAATAGAGAAGTCTTGAGCGAATTTTATTAAAAAAATATTACTGTTTTCTCTAGAATTTTGGATTGAAAAGTCTTACGTTTCAAGGAAATATTGAGCTCAGAAAAAGTTTCGCTTTGAAACATTAGAAACCGTTAATCTTGTTCAAGATCTTGTTATAATCAGGGATTTTTTACATCGAGACCGGATTAAGCGTTTTACATCGACAGAATTGGATTAGGATTGGATTTGAAGTTAGATTGAAATAGTCCTGACTAAGGTCATTTCTAATCCAACTTAAAGTGCAATCCTAATCCAATCCTGTCGATGTAAAACGCTTAATCCGGTCTCGATGTAAAAAGCCTCATTGAAGTGTTAACCCTTCATCGATCGGATTACCCGAAGTTTCGGTATCCCACCTCCGAAAAAAATGTCATCACAGCATTAGAATCTTTCATTTTAATCTTTTTTCCCTGTCTTTGACTTTGTGAGACAGCAAAAATTTCTGTATTAATTTATTTACTCAACATTTCCACTGGTCGGTTCTCTATCATGGCAATTTGGAACGACACAGAGGAGAGAGAATGTGAGGAGAGAAGAAATGTTGCAGAAGCCGATTTGCCGTGAGATCACATCTGAGAGTGAGAGAAGAATTAAGTGGGAATTGGTGACTTGAAGCACGTGGGTAGCTTCTTCGCCATTTACCCCACATCTGGCTCTCTCGCCTAGCACTTTACACACTTCAATATTTTGTGATTTTGTAATGCTTAAAAATCCACAATTTTAACACTTTATGCAAAAAGCTTCTAAGACAAACAACACACTCCCTCCTACATTTATTTGACCGACATTCGGCAGATAAGATTTGCTTATTGGACGCCTCTTATCGCAATTAAATTCTCTAAGTGTGAGGCAATAATTATCAAAAAAAAGTGGATTATAAAGTGATTAGGAAAGACAGTTAATTGATAAAGAAGGCTCCGCAAGTCTAAATTTCTTAATTTTTATTATCAATTCTATGCAGAAGTGCATTGAAGTGATATAAAAGGAGGAAGAAGAAGATTTATTGTTGTGAAAATGGCGGTTTCTAATGTTTTGAAGGTTAATTTTTCCTTCATCGATTGTCAAGATTGACAGTCGATGTTAAAAAAGGAAACCAAAACTCATCGAATTTGATAATCAAAGATCGCATTGTGATCATTTAAGTGTTAGAATTTAGATTTAGACAGATTTTAAATGAGGCTAATACCAATTGTGTGCAGTCATTTCTTAAATTCTTGAATATTATCACAATTTATTCCTCCATGAACAAAAATGTTAGGTTATGATTCTGTGAAAGATCATCACAAACGTTTACTTAGATTAGATTTTTTAGAGATTTCACGTTTAGGTATACGCGAAAAAATGAGAAACAAATCTAAACAAATCAAGTAGCCCTATTGTCGCATTAGATAGATTGGATTGTCCCAAAATCCTAATCTAATCTTGTCGTTTTACATCGCAATGTTGAGATTAAATTACAATTTAAGCGGAATGATTTATTTTGTGAGGTTATGTGTTTTGCTCTGTTTCTAGCTGGGTAGAAATAGAGATATTCAGGCTAAGATTTTTTATGTCTTTTAATTTTTACGGCCATAGGTATCAAGCCACAAGGCCATAAGGCAAAGATTAAGTTTTAATTTGTTTCACAGCATTTAATCGCCAAAACAAGTATAAAATGAGGTTAGAGCTAGATTAAACATCAAACGCTCCCCGTATTCTGAAATGGAAATTTTCGGAACAAGTGAGACAGATTGAATCCAATCCAATTCCATCCAGCAAGCGGGAGAAAAGTAAGATTAATCTCAATCCAATCCAACAATGTAAATGGACTCAATGTCGTCGGGTAAAGTTCGTTATCGATTTGAATTTTCTTTTATTTTTAACATTATTCTTTGCCGACCGTCCGTTTGCAGTACAACGGATTATACAGAGAAAATTGTTAGAAATAGTTATGTAGACTTGCAAAATTTAGGATAAAAAAAATGGTGATGTCAGATCTGACCTTATCCGCCATTTTGAAAGACCCTGAAACTTTATTTCTTGAATAACTCGGCTTCTATGTTAAGAATTGAGTTCAAATTTTAATATGTTGTAGTTAAAGTGAAGACCGTTTTAGCAATCAAAACTACTGAAATTAAACTTGTCCAGTTAGTCATAAAAGAATCACTGATCCCATAAGTCATCCACTCTGGAGACATTTGCGTGTTTTCTCTGTTTTATTGTCTTCAAAATTATATATTTGGTGAACTTGTCAGACGCGTAAGTTTTGAGAAAAGTTTACCCTAATCGAAAAGATGTGTTCCAGTCACTCTTGAGAGACAATAATTCTGAATGGAATTTCTCTTAATGCTATACAAGTCGAGACTTTTCAATTTCATTGAAAATGAGAACCTATTTGAGATCCTGAGACAATAACGACCTTCTATGAACTCATTACTCACTTGAGGTTCTTATTTCTATTTTGAGAACATAATAATTGCCATTAATCACAATAATTGCGGATGTAAAGGTTATTTCCAGGGAAATTTTCACAGCATTATATTTTTCCCTTTTCCCCAATCGGCCCTGTATTCAACAGAAGTATCTATTCATAGACTATGATAGGCTTTCAATTTCTGATCAATTTCACACAAATATGACTTTGGCGAACTCATCAAGTGATTTGTGAGTGAATTAATTGACGACATGAGAGTGTTGTAAATTATGTAGAGAGAGAGCTGAAGGTTGGTGTTTTCGCCCGGGAGCGAAACTAGCAATTAAATATCAGGGATTTCCATTAATTGAATAATTTATGATATCATTTGGACTTTCACTGAACTTTCCACGCATCTCTTCACCTTCGGGCACACACTTTCCGCCTCTGGGTGATCCCCTAACCCGCCCCCATTCCACATGAGCTTTTTCCTGGGTTTTGGTATGCCAGAGACAAGAAAGAGAACGCCTGAGGGAAATTAATGCATGGAATTTTAGGTGGGTGAAGTCTCTCTCTGTCCTTGTCTCCACTTCTTTTTTTTTTGCGCCCCATATATAACACAAAGTTGTACCCCTCAGTGGAAGAAATGTGACATAGAGAAGAGAGACAAGGAGCGAAATTTTCAACTCAACATTTGCTTATCGATTTTGTTTGACAAAATACTCCAACATCAACCCTCCTTATTTGGTCGTGGCTGTATTTATGTTCTCTCTTTTTTTTGGAGTTTATGCTGATGGCAAAAAATGAAATGGTTTGGGGGTGGAGGAGGGGGAGAAAGCCTTTTCGGCACTTCACATACGACTCCACTGGAATTGCCCACCGATGGCTCTCTCAATTCACACGCTAAACAACACTGCTGTGAATAATTACAACCCCCCATTGACATTATTTTGTTCACATTCATGAGGAGTCTATTAAACATGTCTTATTTGAATAACCAACCCCATGTGATGGCCGTTAGAGGTGCACCGAGAGACCGATTAAAAAGTTCACTCAATGTGAAAGCATGAAAGCTCCCAATGAGAAATTGCTCTAATTACAATTTCTCTTCCTGCTCTTTGGAATAAGAGGATTTCAAATAGGATTTGGGGAGAGTAAAAAACAAATAAAGTAAGGTGAAATGTAACCATGACAAAGACATTGCGGAAAAAGCGTCGAAAATTATGTTATTTATAAAGAAATTGACTTTATCGCTTTGTGTTTCTTAATTTACATGAATTTCTTTTGGTAACGAAGAGTTTTCTAAACAATTTTATATATAAACATTGTTTTCTATAGCATAGAATCATATTGACATAAGACACATAACACATTGACATAAGGATAAACTTTTTATCATTTCATAAACGGATTAAGTTGTTAATCAGTCTGTATTTTATTTTACTCAATGAAAAACCCTCAACATATTTTCCGACCTTCAAAGAGGAAGGAAGGGGAAGATTTGAACGTAGCTTTCGTGTTTGATTTTAGGGGAGTTTTTTTCAGAGAGACCGGAAATCGGATTGGAAATCCTCCCTTGCCTGTTGACTCTAATAAAAAAGCATGTTTGGATTTTGAAATGAAATGAGATTTTTGATCTTTACAATAGAAAAAATATAAAATATTTTATTTTGTCCGGAACTGCCCCGTGGTGGGGCAGTTTTTCAAACATTAAGTTTTCTGCTTCATTTAAAGTAAACTCTCGCTTATAAACGTGAAATCTGTGGAAAGACCAATGCTGATTTCCAAAATTTTTGGCATCGGACTTATTTTATTCTGTCCCAAAAAATTCTTCGCGCGGTAAGTGATTGTTTTTAACCTCACATTTTTGTTCGTGAAGGAACAAATTGTGGTAATCTTAAAGAATTTAAGAAATATCTAATAAAATTGAAGAGCAACAACAATATATTTTGAAATTACTGAAAAAACAACAGATTTTCAAGATAAATTGGAATTTTGAGAGCAATCCGCACCTGAAACGGATCGGTTTTTAAGATTAATCTAAGCTGCGATTGATTAATCTAATGATTAGATTTCTGGATTTCCTGTAAATCTTGT
>CAKKOB020001930.1:4875-16766 GCA_918844115.2 Phlebotomus perniciosus
AACTTTAAAAGCTTTTGCTAAAACATTTTAAAAGTTGAATCGATAAGTTTAAATTTAAGCACCTAATAAAATCTCTAAACCCGTTTTCCCCTCAGAATCCTCGCTGGATTTGGCCTGGTGGAGAATAACTCCCTCTTCCTGGCCGCCAGTATGCTAATATCTCCACTGATGGGCCCCATTGTGGCTGCCACCTTCGGGACAGTGATCAAGGATCGACAGCTCACAAAGCTGGGCGTCACGAATGAGCTGGTGGGAATTCTATTGGCCACTTTGGTGGGCTTCTTTTTCGGCCTGATTGTATGCATCTCCAATGGCTACTACGGCCTCCAGGATGGCTTCACACGAGAGATGCTGAGCCGATGTGAGCTCCATTCACTTGTGGTGGGAATACTCATTGCTCTGCCCTCAGGAGCAGCTGTGGCCATTGGAATTCTAGGAGAGAATGCTGGCTCACTGGCCGGAGTGGCCATTTCGGCGTCTCTCCTGCCGCCGGCCGTGAATTCGGGCTTCCTCTGGGCCGTGGCGGCCTTCTATAATCTCACTGGACAGGAAAGCGACACTCGATTTAATGATCTCGTTAAAACCTCCCAATACTCGAGTCATCATTTCACGGAACTCATCCTGCAGGCAACTGTGAGTCTCGGTGTAACCATCACCAATGTGATCTCCATCTATCTGATGGGGGTGTTTATCCTGCGGATCAAGGAGGTCGCCCCAATGGTCACGAAGAATCACACGCACTTCTGGAAGCACGACGTGAAGATAGCCCGCGACTACAATAAGACCTGCCACTTTGACGACGCCCAATCCCTGAGGCAGAAGCTGGAGCGCGAGATCGAGGGCTTTGAGGCGCATTCAGAGAACCACGGCAGTGGCGTAAGGGCGGAGATCATGAGGCGGATGAGCAGAGGAGCTCTCATGCCGTATCAGAGCACCTGGGGCAATCTAGCCCAACCCACTGCCTCCCCCCGACCCACCATCCAAGAAATCGAGGCTCTCTACCGTGACAACATGTACCCCAAGTTACCTGAACGAGTGCGAGGCAGCTTCCTGATTCCCGATTCCCGTGACGGGGCATCCTTCTTCCGGCGCAGCTCAATGCCTGCCAGTGCCATTCGGACGAGGAACACCAAACCGAAACTGGACAGAATCACAGAAATGAACTCACACGATGGTCAAGAGACGCCCAGAGGCACAAAGAAAACATTCACGGTGCTCTCGGTGGAAAATGGGGACACTGAGGCGAAATGACCAGCGTAAAAACAAACAACAAAAAACCGCTATCTTTGAACACTCGTCGAATTTGAAAAGCCATTTGGCGCGCAATTCCAGTTCCAGTTCAAAACATCGAATTTTACCGGATTTGGTGGATTTGTCTTGCCGTGATTTGCAATCGAATAAATTCGAGAAGATACTTTTCAACATTTATGTGTTTTAAGAAGGAATAAATGATTAATAAATCTTTTAGAAGCTTTATTAGCTCACCTTGCCCGCCTCCTTCAAAAAAATCGCTATGAATTTATTTTAAAAACATCGAATTTCTCCACCGTTTGAGCAACCCTGTTGATTGGGCAGCGCCACCGTGACAGTGACGGCAGTTGTCGAAAGGTGTTTCAGTGGAGTGCCTGTTTAGTTTGTTTATTTGCTCTCTTTTCGCACGCTTTTCATTTGCTTCACGCTCCCCGTGGGGCTCGTGGGAGTGCCTTGTGTCACCGACAATGGATCACGCACTGCTGGACGGTGAATTCGACGAGAGGGAGCTGTCCTACTTCATCTTCTGCGAGTACACAAGGTTAGAATGGCCGTCCAACTTGTTGCACTCGAGGCGGCGCGCGCTAAAATCAATAAATTACGGTTATTGATTTTGAATTCCATTCGGGATTGGGCGAGTGTGCCTGGTGAGGAAGTCTGTCCACGCACTCACAAATTTCACGGACGGCCAATCATTTTACACACAGAGCGAGTTCGCTTTTGGAAAAAGTTTCCTCATCTGGTGGTGCGTCCTTGGTGGACTAAAATAGCCAGCCCGCGATTCTATAGAGTGACTGTAGTGGTTCACGCGCTCTTTTCTCACACAGTCACATCGAGTTCAAGCTGTGGAGGGACTACATGAAGAGGCAGCTGCTGGACGACAACCTGGAGCTGGTGGAGGAGATGCTGTCGGACGTCTGTCGGAGTAAGAGTCGCCTCTGTCGGATCTGCTTCAATCCTCTGGCCTGGCTGCGTCGCGACTCAGATGAGCACGAGATCGAGTGGCGCTGTGGCTTCTGTACTCTCTCACAGCCCATCCTGCAGTGTAACTCCGCCGAGGCGTGCAATGTCCTGATAGATCTCATCATGAGTCGTAAGATTCATCCTCAGATCCTCGCGTCGACGCTCAATTTCATCTTCTCAGCCGCATACAATTTCATCGGCATCTCCTCACCCGTAGACGCTGACGATCCCATCCAGACCCTCCTGTCCATGTACGAGAAATCCCCGAGTGCCTTGGGACTCGGCGGACCACATACAGTGGTCTTCGCTGATATCTACCACGACACCAGCACAACCATCCAGTTCCGGGATGAAACTGTGTCCGACACGCCGTTTCCCATTCTCTACCTCGCCGACACAGTCGCCATCCCGACGCGCTTCTTCATGCATCCGCTCAGGTAATTCATCCAATTTCATCCACATGAGTTATTGGTAAAGTATGGCTTTTTTAACGCTATAAAAAGAAAAAAAGAGGAACAAAGAAAGTCAATCAGAGGCGGACTTGGGAGAAGAGTTAAAGTGGCAAAAAAAAAACTTGCCCAGAAATGTTCTGGCGAAAGGCCACGCGCTCTTTTAATATTGATTTTGTCGTCGGGAGTCGTTTGGAATGTTCGTGGCCTAAAAGGAAATCTACTAATAAGCCTCATCAACTGACTTTCTTTTGCCCCATCTAATTCCCAGGTACCTCCATGAGCCCGCCGAGGCGGTGAATGGCGATAATAAGCGTCTTGTGCAGGAGCTGGCGCAAATTGCAAACTCTGTGATAAAGTCCGGCAGTAATTTGGTGCTGGGGCCACACTTGCAGGAGCTCATCACGCCGGACACGTACACCAATCGGCCCCACAATCTCGAGGCTATCGTGACACTGGAGTCCCTGCGGTCGCACGCCCTGGACACGGAGCAGGATGTGTGGGGCAACAGTCACGACATGATGGCGCCAGCCATTAAGATATGCAGCGCCGTGAATGTTCTGCTCGCGAGCGCTCATCGGCGGAAGCCAAAGACGCGCGAGGAGTTCTATCAGGCGCTGCAGAACTACCTCACGAGTGCCATCTGGCTCAAGACCTTCCACAGTACGCCATTCGAGACACTCCTGTACTCCGTCCTGGGCCACTCGGGTGGCGTCCGGTAAGATAAATTCGCGGAGGATGAGTCAGATGATTCGTTGAACCTCCTCAAAATGTACCAAAGTTACACGATCGAGGGAACCACAAACACACACTTGAAAAAAAATGTTGGAACAATGTTGATTTTTTTTCCTTATTCTTGTCTAACTCTAAATGAATCAAAATGTAATTCAAATGTGCCTTCGAGATTATACCAAAAACATTAAATAAAAGCGTCAAAAAACTAGTTAAAAAAGGTTTTCTCATTATTTAGTAAGTTAATAATCTGAATTTTACAAATTATGCCTATCGTTGGAATCGTTAGACCCTCTTCTACGCCAAATTAATAGATCGCCTTCAAGGGTGAGATATGGAGAAATGGTGTACCTATTCTTGAATGGAAGTGCGCAAGCGTTTTTAAAAGTATTCGAAAAGTATTAAAAGAACTTTCAAAAGATTTAACGATCTTTTCAATTTTTGAAAACTTTTGGGTCAAATTGTGAGCTTTAACAAATCATTTTTAAAATTCTCCAATGTGTTGTGCTTTTAACCCATCAGTTCAAACTCCTCGAAATAATGGAAATTTTAAATTCTTTCCCAAATATATCAGTAGCGGTCGGTCTTACGCGGATAATAGTGAAAAAAGTATAATTTTAGGACTTCCGGTTCCGGAGATATTAACCTGTGAAGAAAAAACCGTTACACCCTCTAGCACCTGATCCTTATATTATTCAGCGATCCTGTTTTGGTATTTAAATCCGCGTCAGAGGCTCTATAAAACTTGTAGATCTTCTGGAGATATTTTTCCAAAGCATTTTCTTTTATTTTCTAGATATTTTGTTATCAGCAGATATTTCTTTGGTTGAAGTTTTTGAGAGCTTTTTCAGATATTCCTTAAGTTTTCTTAGAAGGTGAGATAAAAACTCTTCAAAGCATCTTAAAATTTCCCTTAAAAAATCATCAGCTTACTTTCAAAGCTTTCTTAAAAGTTTTTAAAGCTTCTATCAAAGCACCTTTTATTCTTCCTTTTAAAAGATTTTAAAGTTCTTCAAAGCTTCCCTTAAAGCTCCTTGTAACATCCCTTCAAATTCTTTCTTTAAGCTTCCTTCAAAGTTCTTCCAAGCTTTCCTTTCAAAATTCTTTCAAGTTCCCCTTCAAAGCTCTTTTAAGCTTTCTTTTACCTTTCCTTAAGTCTTTTTTCCAACACTTCCGAAATTCTTAAGAAAACTTATCTAAAATAAAAAAGTATAAAAAAAAATCCTCGACTATGGAATTTGCACTGCTTGACCCCGCGAAATGAGCCATATAATGCTGGATAACTGGCAAATCCCGTGGCTGGTGACTGACCTGATACATTCCAGCTGGATCTCATGCGGAAGCTGCCCATTGTGCATTGAAGAACTCGTTTCGCGCCATTTCGCGCTCAATCCGCGTGTTGGTCACTCGCGATTCTCGAGATTGGATTGTCGTCAGTTGTGCTGAAATCGAGTCACGAGACACAACGCAATGGTACGCCTCAGTGGACAATTCATCATCTTCGCGGCAATCGTGGCCAGCATCCGTGCATCGCCCCTCAGATTCCTGGGTGGCTTCGGCCAGGAGGAGGATCTCATGTACGAAGACTACGATCTGTTCTACGATCAGAAGCAGAATGGCAGTAGTAATATCAGAGTGAATCTGGACGGAATAGCCTTCATTGTGCCCGTAAGTCAAGCCATGAGCTCCCACGCAGCATCCCTCCTTGGCGGAATCGCTATGGACTTCCTCAGTAGTGGACCTCTAACAGACTCCTCAGATGATGGGGGGGATTATTATGACCATGAGATCTCCCAATCGCCTTACATCGAGACTATTGTGAAACCAGACAAGCCATCCCAATCCCAGGAATCTATGGAGTCATCAGAATCCACTCAAGCAGCCTCCATGGAGATCACCCCGCCAGCCTCGCCAACAACTGCCGCCCCGAAAGATTCAGTTGAGGAAAATGAGATCAGTGACGTCACAATTCCCGACCAGGAAGCAACCACCAGGAGGAGTGAGAGGAGACGCTATAAAGAAGCCCACAGGAGGAATAGGCATCCCTTCTTCAGGCCCATGTTTAATCGCTTCCTCTCCCGCTTGATGCCAGGAATGCCAGCATAAAAGACATTTTTCCCGCGAATAAAGGCAAAATAATAAATTATTCCATTACAAGACACTTGTCTCTATTTGAAACTGGATATTCTTCCGTGCAATTCTGCAATGGCAGGTTCTTTGGTTCAATAAACTTTCATCGCTATTATTGATCTCTGGAGATTTCCCATTTATGCATTGAATAAATTTTTATCACTGATCCTATACTTGTTGAAAGGAAGCCTTGTCTAACGGGAACATGAGAGCACATTTAATAAATAAGAAAAGATGATAAACCATAATGTTTATGAGCTTAAGATGGGACTTTAATTTTCATACAATTGCTTTTTCATTTTAATCTCTTTTAATTTGCAAGAAAACAAATAGACTAAAAATTTCTAAATTTAAGTTAATTAACTAAAAATACTTTATTTAACATTCCCAATTGAGACCACGTTCATCTGCTTCCTTAATCCCAAAAGCAAGCCACAATCCCAGCGACACCATTGAGAATGCACTGCCCAGTGAAGAGATTATAATTTTATTTAAGTCTTATCGATTACAGCGGGAATAGAAAATACTATGCTGATGCTTTTTACGTGGGTACAAATTGACAGATTCCATAACTATCCCTCTGGCGATCCGGTCCACACTGCTCCTGCGCCCCCAGCAACTTCCACTCCCAATCCTCATTGTACTGCTTGTCCGGCACCCCGAAGGCGTCTACGTTGCCCACGTTCAGGCTGTCGAAAGAATTTCTCGTGTCAGCCACATCGTCGTCATCGAGATCGGGGAGCGGGGAACGGGAGGTGGAGCCGGGAAGGAGACCGGCAACGGAGTTGGTAGCAATGTTGAGCTGACCTGTAGCGGAGGTGGGCAGGGATTTGGCGTTGCGGAAGGTGATGGGCGATTTGGCACTATTAGGAAAAGTCCACGATCGATACATATTACCTGATCTCTCCTCATCTGGCCGGATGATCCTCAACACTGGCGTCTTGGCTGGCAGCAAATCGATCCTGGCATCGGGATCGGTGCGAGCTGTACTGGAAATGTCCACCTTGTATGGAGTTCTGCCCTCGATGAAGGGATCCACCACTTGAGGTGGAATCTTGTGGATTGGGGAGTCATTCGGCACAATCTCAACTGCATGATCTTCAATAGGTTCCTCCTTTTTCACGCTCAACTTATGGATTTTTTGCTTCTTCTTGGTCGCATGCTTCGGCTGACTCATCCTCACGGCGCCACGTGAGAGAAAGTCCAGCAACGAGGCGGTGGACGATGAGGAGGAGGGAGATGAAGGGATCACCAGGATCATGAAGTTGTCCAGATCCGCACGGATGTTGTACTTGCCCGTTTGGCGTTGATCGTAAAAGATCAGTCGACGTCGCTCATCGTGAGTGGGCCTCGGAGGCATTTGGGGCGGATGAGGAGGAGACAATTCAATGGGATAAGATTCCTCTGGCTTCAGATATTCCTCTTCAGGCTTCTGCTGAGCAGGAGCAGGCTCAACTGTTGGCTTCGGCTCTTCCAGCTCCTGTGGCTTCTCCGGAGGAGTCGCCGAGGATGCTGGAGCTTCTGAGGATTCTGCATCCCTCACAGTCCTCACAGGTGATCCGACCACGAGAGTGATCAACAAGGCAACCAACAGAGCTCTAAACATTTTATAGATCTGCTCACGATCGAGTTCAATAACCAACTGAAGATGTTCCTCCAGAGGCAGCATCCGATCGCTATTCCCCGTGCATGAGAAAACTAACGGCAATTATCGCTTCTTCTCCCAACACACATTCAAACCACTCACCTGCAGATTGATCAAACACAGTCCAAGAATTCTCTCTCTCTCAACAGAACTAGAATCGTGATCATTTCATTTGGGAAGAAAAGAAAAGGCCAAAACACAGTGTTATTTGCAAAATAATAACGGGATGATTATATTGACCATCGGGATCGCGACCTTTCTCTCATCAAGACCCACGCAGATTTTTTTTCTTAACACCTTGAATTCTTGAAGAACAAGTTCTTGAAATAAATTTTAGGTCAATTTCTGTTTCTTCTTCTTCGTTCACCGTTAAAATTGACCAATTCATTTGCACAAATTCTTGTGCGAAAAAATAACAATCGCAGATTTTTTTTGCTCATCGGCTCGTGGATTGAGAAGCACGGTTATTTTTCGTGAGAACTTCTTCAAGATCAAGTCAGATTAACCCATATATATATATATAGTAATTCTTCTTTAAATGCCTGGGTAGATTAAAATTTTTTTTAAAGTATCAAATTTTTGGAAATAAAAAGTCAATAAACAAAGAATGTAAAGAAAAAGAAAGTTTGGAAAATGAAAAGAATTTTCTAAGCTTAAACGCAACTTAAAAACGTTAAAAAAAAATGATGAACATGGATCGATCTTTGAAGTTTTTTGCAAATTTAGCTTTGATAATTTGGAGACCTCGGAAACTTGGGTTTTTGAGCTTTTAATTGCTAAAAAGATCTTAAAAGATGTAAAACCTTAAAATAAAATCCACCACCACCAATTATTGTCGCTGAATATTCACATAATTTTTATTGTAAAAAAATAGATATAAATACCGGAATTTATATATAGCTCCTACTGGAACTTAAAGGAGTCCCTCCTCGTGGAGATGATGCCACAGCTGCTGATCCCATTCTTAGGGCTACTACTGTGATAGCAATCACCCCCACTGTAGGAGAACTCCACTTTGCGTCTCTCGCGATTCGTGGTGGGCTTTGCTGCCGGAAGTCCATCGAGTTTCGTGGGTTTTCGCCGACGCACAGGCGCCAAATTTCCCAGTGTTCCATTCACCCTGGGCACGCAGTCCAATTTCTCCATCTTCATCTTCTGACTCTGATTCATAATCGACGACATCTCCAGCTTATGCTTCCGGATCTTCTCCTCCAGTGACTTCAAGCGCGAGTCATAGTACTCGTGAGAGAGGGAGGACCCATTGGTCAGTGGCTGAGACCACTTTGGGGCTCTGCCTTCAGCCGGTGGGGAACTCTCGTCGAGACTCTTGTGGCGACAGAGCCCAGCGAATCGGGATGGAGGCAGAGTTTTCCCATTCTGACCACCCTCGAGACTTATATAGGCCACCTTGGTGGGTCCTCCACTCTTCCCCCCATTCCTCCCAGCCAGCAAATTCCCGCCCTGTTGAGAGTCCAATGAGTGCCTCTTGTCCAGTATTGAGCTATTCTCAATGCGATGGAATCGACATTTGTTCATCTCAGCATTCAACTCCACCATCGATTGATCCTTCTTCTCCGTTGGGATGGGCTTCAACTTATTCTCAAAGTTCTTCTTCCTCGCATCGAATTTCCTGCAATTATTCACTTCATTCTTCACAGCTACTCTCACATCTGCCTCCGTCTTTGGCTTCTGGATGCGACTCCGTGGCTTCCCATTCGCCATGCCATTCTTCAGCGTGAAGGACGACGTTCCCGCCATCAGCTCATACAGCTTGGATCGATACTCACTCACCGAGAGCTGAACATCGTCCCGAAATGGTGGCAAGATATTCTTCGTGAGTTCTGGCTCATCTATCGATTTCCGAAACCTGCGCCAAAGAAGGTCAAGTGTCGTGAAATATTCACACACAAAAAAATGAGGGAAAATTAGGGGGTGTTTTGTATATAGCAAAATCGATTTGGCCTTATAATGACTCCACATAATATTTTTGTATATAATTTACCAAAGTTTTGTTAGTAAATTTAACAAAGACTCTGTTGGGAAATTAATTTATAAAATTTGTTTTATCAAGTTTTCATTTTCTTTTTTATTCTAAATTTTTGAGAAAGCTTATTTTAAATACCTTTTCACATATCTATGTTCGAGAGCTTCTTTGGCCGTTAACCTCTTGGCAGGATCGAGAATGAGGAGTTTCTTGGTCAGGGCAATCCCATCCTCTGGTCCACCCTGGAGGAGATCATCAATCCCGAGATCTTTTCCATGCTTGGCACTTGAATTGAGCAGAACCGTCCCAAATCCTCCACCAACCGCCTTCGCGTCCGCATCAGTGACATTCGGCAGTGCCGACACAATCCTCTCCACCTGATTCACCGTGCTGGAGCCGGGAAAGAGTGGCTTCCCGCGGATCATCTCACCCAGAACACAACCCAAACTCCACATATCGATGCCTTTAGTGTACCTCTTGCTGGCCACGAGGATCTCAGGGGCGCGATACCAGCGCGTGGCCACATAATCCGTGAGGATGAGATCCCCCGCCTCATCATCCATCACCGCCTCACTCTGGCGCGCCACCGATCGCGCCAGGCCAAAATCCGCAATCTTGCAGTGGCATTGACTATCAATGAGGATATTGCTGGGCTTCAGATCCCGATGGATCACATTCCCAGAGTGCATGTACTTTATGGCATTCATGAGCTGATACATAATGTACTGCTTGTGGGTGTCCCTCAACACCGTTCCGCGCTTTATCACATTGTGCAAGTCACTCTCCATATACTCGAACGAGAGGTAAATGTCCATGTGATTGGCCGCCCGATGGATGCTGAGCAGCTGAATGATGTTGGGATGATTACGGAAAGCCCGCAAGAACATAATTTCACGGAAAGTTCTCTGGGCGTCCGTTACATTACGAAAAGCATCGAAGATCTTCTTCACAGCCACCGTCTTGCTCGTGGTTCTGTCCACCGCCTTCCACACAATCCCATAAGCTCCCTTTCCCAGTCTCTGCAAAACAGAGATGACCATTTATAAAATTAAAATGTTTGTTTAACATTTTAAAAAGATTTTAAATGATGAACAACGCGTGATAAGAATCTAATGTGACCGAAGAAGGTTTCAAGAAACTAGGAGATTTTCTATGTCAAGGAACTTCCTGTAACCGGAAAGATCAACAGGAGCAAAGCGAAGGAGTGATTATTAATTTTCTATATGAAAAATAAAATATTTTTCGCGCCATTTAAATATTGTTTCTTAACAAACTTGTCGTCTGCTTAAACTTTTAGCTTATTATGCGAGAGTTAAAGACACTTGATAAGCAACTTTACTTAGAGATTATAGAATGATAGATTCTGGATTCTCTGAGAAAGTTTCAGAAACAATAAAAGCAATGAAAAAACGCGTTGATAAGTTTCTACAAGCCGACTTATGGGGAGCTGTGATTCATTTGAGGAAGACTCAGAATAAGATTAAATCGATTTAAATCTAAAACTTTAGAGGCGAAGAACTGCGTAGTGAATAAAATTGCCAACTAAAATCATTTTAACACTTTCATTGCCCTATTTGAACCCCATTTGAACCAAGAATTAAAGGATAAAGTTTCATATTTCGTGAAGAATTCCAATGGACACCGTGAATATAAGAAAGAGAAGAAAAAGAGAGCTTCGTGTTGAGAATGTCTCAATAGCTGGAGCCTTGGAATGGGAGGGATATGGATACTATTTTTTGATATATATATTTCCTCTTTCTATATCCTCATAATAGTGTCACGACCTATTCCACATTGGCAACATGACTGTGTCATGTTTCGCGGATCAAATGAAAAATACAGCTCCCCTTTCACCTCTTCTCAACCCCCAATGCTAAGGCAATTCAGGCAAATTGGAATTGAATTCAGCGTGGAATTCAGAAATCCAATACATATTTTCATATATGCAAAAATATGTATCTAGATACTAGATACATATGGGAAATAGAAATATGCCTTTATTGGGTCTTGGAGGATCTGTGTGGGAAAAAATGCACTTGAAAATTATTCCCAAACACGAAAGAAAGCCGCGAGTGATGAGAAAACTTTCCAACAAAGAAGCTTTTTGGTCTTATATATCATTTTGATATGTTCTATTTTTAGAAGAACATTTTGATGAATATCAAAAGTGATTTGATCATGAACACCAAATATAATATTTCTTATCACTTTTCTTAAGGAAATCAATAAATTGTGAATGAGGATTGTGGATATTGTGGGAGCAACCATTAACTCTCTTAATTCCGTGTTGACCTAACACAAGCGACCCTTAATTATCCTCAAGTCTTTATGGCCATTTTACAAGGTCAAAAAAAAATTATTAATAGCCTCTAAAGAAGCTAAAGAAAGTGAATTTATTCCGTATTTCGAGGTAGGTATTCTTTGGATAAGGTGAGTTCACAAAAATAGCCAATAAGAACCAAGAAAATTAAAATTCACACAGTCAATTTTTTCTTTTATATATAACATTTTTAAGCTTCTGTTCTATAGACACACCAATTATAATTTATTAAAGTACCTCTACGGTGGAGGCATGACTCAAGGAACGTCTTGACTTGGGGAACGGTTCAAATAAAAGTCTTAATTCTGGGTTTTTTTGATTTTTGAAGAACCTAATCTCTTTATTATTCAAAGCGCTAAGATGTCATTAAAAATGAATGAATAAACTTCAGAATTAGGACTTTTATTTGAACCGTTC